>CAJVPK010000243.1:0-45984 GCA_910592015.1 Diversispora eburnea | reverse complement strand
TAATAATAATAATAATAATAATAATAATAATAATAATAATAATAATAATAATAATAATAATAATAATAATAATATAAATGAATAATCGTAAGAGAAAAAAAATAACAAAAATATTATTATTAATAAACAAAAAATAATAGACAAAGAATAAAAATAAATAAATAAATAAATAAATAAATAACAAACAGAATAAATTAATAACATTAATAACAGGGAGAAAAAGGAGAAAAATACAAGAAATAATATTAACGGTTGTTAACACAAAGATTATTGCCAATTCTTTGACCCAAGGAAATTTAAATTTCGTATCCCCTGCATATATATATGTATAAACAACATTAAATGATGTTATATAAATATTATTATAAATATTTAACTTCAAACGGATCCCAATTAACGCAAGAAATATTAGAAATATTAAATACCTGCACATGAACTCTCACGAATTCAAAAAACTTGCATATTTGACAGAACATTAATTAACATTAAATGGAATGGTAGTAATTCTCCAAAAAAAAACTTTTTTGGAGGGAAAATAGAAATAAATAAATGATGATACATCTCACAAACATTTTTCTAAACATTATTTTTCTCCTATTTTTTTCTTTATTCTTTCTCCTTTTTCTCTCTTCTAATATAATGCTAATAATATTTATACCAATGTTATGCTAATATTTATGTTAATATTATACCAATTTTATGTTAATATTATACCATTCTATATTAATATTATACTAAATAATGTGCATTTATGCAATAAATCAAAATGAATTTGCACAAAAGAGATTATAAATGATAAAACAAGTACAAACTTAACATTATGAATTTCCTGAATTGGTCATTAATAATATTATCCTATTGGTTTTTTTTTCTTTGATTTATAACATCAATAAATAAATTATGTAATTCTTATTAATTTACAATTTTTGTCAAAAAAAAAAAAACAAAGAAAAGTTTGTAATCAAAAAAAAAAAAATGTATATAATAAATATAATGCCTAAAACAAATTTAATAAAGTATGTTTATTCACTTCACTACTACTGGCTTGGATAAAAGAAAATCCTATTATTAATCAATAAGTTTATTTGTAAATCTAATAACTTGTATATTTCCTTTGTCTATTTTAAGCAAAACTCATCATAAATCGTTATTTACTAAATGTATTTTACAATGTCTTTGTAAGCACAATAATAATAATAATTGTACAAAAGAAAAATATGTTAAATAAATTTAATTTGTAAAATTGATTTTAGTATACAATTTATATTTTTTACATTGGGAAAGATCGTTGTTCTTGTTATCTACAATATATTGTACAATACATTCAATTGATAATATAAAAACTTTAGACACATTGAATAAAGAAGAAGAAGTGAATTGTTGAAGATTATGAACTTTTATTAACAAATCTTAGATCTGATATTAAATAATAATGTAGTAAATTTTTATTTTTAAAAATCCTTCATTTGATCTGTTTTTTTATTGAAAGATTTAAATGAGATCTGAAAAAATAAAACTAAATCATCATCATTTTTAATTCTCTTGCAACAAGATTTATATTAACTTTTTTCTTGAATTTTCATATTTGCTTTACTTAAAAAAAAATAATAATTGATCTGAGGTAGATAATTTAATTTAATATATTTATTTATGCTTAATTATTTAAGAAATCAAGGACGTGCACCAACAATTTCTCTTAAACCATTTGATGATTCATCAATATTTCTTTCTAAATATTTTCTTGATTTATCTAGGGTAATAAGGTCTGTATCTATTTTTGAAACACGATTACTAAGTTCATTAGTCAAATCTCTTATGTCTGCTCGAATGAATCTATTTATTTGAGTACAAAATTTATCAAGTTTAAAATGAATTAATAAAAAAATTAATAAAAAAAAAAATTAAATAACTAAATAAATCAAATAAATTAATAAAATAATTAATTAATTAATTAAAAATTAAAATGAAAGATATTCATATACTTACGCCTTACCCACAGATTTATATGTCCTAGTATCATTTTCCAAAGATGATAATTCACGTTTGGTAATTTCAGCCAAACGCTTTTCACGTTCTTTTAATTGAACTTGGGATTTTACTGTATTAAGTTGCCTAGTATTTTCTACAAGACGATTTTGTAATTCAAACAGGATCTATAAATTTTGTCAATATGTTTTAAAGTTCTATAATAAATAAATAAATAAAAATCAATTAATTAATTAATTAATAAGGTTACCTTGCGTAGAGCTTCATCCGGGAGTGACATGGTAAAGGTAAATTTAAAGAACAGTGTTGTTATTCTCAAATTTATAGTTTTATTGTACAACCGGGAAAATTTTGCTTATCAATAAATCTATAAGCAATTTTCATTTTAACTTTATTTAGCTTTTGGAAAATTATTTTTATCGAAAATGGAAATTAATAATTAATACATTTTGTAAGTAAAATATTATCAATAGAATATTTTTTTAATTCAAAATGTGATTTTAAAGAGGGTTGATTGTTTATCTCAATTATATTTCTTTTTTCTTCTTTTTTTTTTTTTTTAAAAAAAAAAATAGATAAAGTAAGGCCTTTGCCTCTGATTTATTTATTTTAAATTAGACAAAAGTTCTTAAATGATAACCTATATTAAAGTAAAATTTACGTTTTAAATCCGAGATTCAGAATGACCCCTTAGGAGACCTGCTACCAAAGACAATTATATTTTATTATAATATCATTAGTAATTATATTATTATTTAAAATAAAACTTATGAAGAAAATTTAGAGATGCACAATTATTAGAATTGTGAAATTGTATGATTTGTGTGAATAAATCTTTCTCTGGAAATTTCATTCAAAGAAAAGAAGATCAGAATTGTGGAATTGTATTATTTGTATGAATAAATCTTTCTCTGGAAATTCATTCAAAGAATAAAAGTAGCATTACTCTAAAACGATGATGTATGTATGACAAGCCCAAAATTATCAACTGATATATCACATAAAGTATATCACTCGACAATAAATGATGTATCTTTCAAAAGAAATATTTCAATGAATTCAGAAGTTTCTATAGAATTTTCGAAAGAATTAGGATTCAAGATAGAACAATGAGAACAATACAATACAATTGTAATGTGGTGCTAATTCTGCTAAGAAGCATTGATTGTATGAATATATTATTTTATTTATAAAATTATAAATAAAATTAATAAATGAATTCTTAGATTCTAATTAGGCGTAGCACAAAAATTATTTTTTTCGAGTGAAATAATAATAATAATAATAATTTAACAATAATTTTACAATGTGGATCGATACAACAATTTGTTATTAGAAGTCGCTTCATTATAATCCTTCACTAAATTGCTTATACTCTTGAATTTATCATTTTTAGCATCACCCAAAAGTTGGAATATAATTGATTCCGAAGTTGTGATTGATGCACCAGCTTGATACATACGCTATAAAATTAATAAATAAAAAAAAAAAAAAATTTTAATCGTTGAATAGAAAATATACAAAATAAATTAAAAAAAAAATAATAATTATTAACAATATACTTGTAAAGAAATGTCGATTTCTGGATAACGTATTGATGAAACTCCATCGGCCAAAACATGAACATCATAATTATTCTCCAATAAATCCAAAGTTGTTTGTAATATACAAACTTGCGACTAAAAATAAATAGATTAAAGAAAATATTTGAAATTTGATAAATTAAATCTGTAAATTGATATCTCTCACGCGAAACTACCTCAATTCCAAAAAGTACAATGGATTTCGTGTTTTTTTCTTTTAATATTTCTAAGACTTCGGATACTGCCATTGAAAATTTTGTTTTGGGTATAACAGCTTTGGCATCAGTGATATCAAGTTCGTGAGCCGTGCTTCCGAGACCTTTTTTTTTGTTTTATTATAAACAAATTTAAACGGATTAACTGATTCGAAAATCATACAATCAAATGAAAATTTTTTTAAAAAAAAGGTGAAAAACCTTTAGGATTCTAAAATAATAGAATTAAAATATTTGAAATATTTATTTATCAAATTCTAATATTTATTGACGTCCTCAAAAATAAATATTAATACTAACCTGTTCAGTAACAATTAGTGGGATCTCTAAGATTTTGGAAGCAGCAATCTTTGTATCAAATGAAAATAATATAAGGAAATGATCATGAAATTAATGTTTTTAAATTCTTCGTTCGAAAATCATGTGGCAAGATACCATTTTCTGTGCCGTTGAGATTAGACTTGGGAACTGATAAATGTGAGCCCTAAATTTCTCTTGTATGTCACAAAGGAAGAATGCAGTACTTTTGGAATTAACTTTCATTACATTACGTAACGTGGACATTTCGACAATTGTGAATTGAGAACGGAAAAAAAAAAAAGCAAAGTTGATATTTGCGAAGATAAGGAAGATAAGCACTTTTATCACGCATATGATTACTTAATTTGGATATGAAATTTTTGAAAAAAAACGCGTTCTTTTATTTGCTTTATTTGACTAATAATTCAGAAATTATTGTTTTTTGGTTTTTTTTTTTTAAATATTTAATTTGTTATATATAATTTTATATTTAAATATTCTCTAATTTGTATTATTGTATTATTATTATTATATCATCGATTCTAATAATTAAAATCTAGAAATTTAGATCATTATCTATTATGGCATTTCTTTTGGAATAATTAATTCTCTATATTGTTTGATCTTGTCGCCCTCAAATTTTCTTACTTTACCAGATTCACAAACCCAAATCTCCTCACACACAGAATCAATAAACCGTTCATCATGAGAAACAAGAATTATTCCTCCTTTAAACTCTTTGAGAGCATTTATCAATGCATCCATAGAGTCCATGTCAAGATGATTAGTCGGCTATACGAACATGGAAAATTTTTGATGGTTATTAAAAGAATTAAAGGATATTAAAGATAATAAAGAATAAAAATAAATCAATTTATGTACCTCATCCAATATCAATATATGTGGATTCTGTAAACCCAAACATGCAAAAGTAACTCTACTTTTTTGACCTCCAGAAAGCGTTTCTAAGGGTTGTAATCCTGTCATTCCAGTAATACCAAAGTTTCCTAATTGACGTCGATATTCTTCTTCAACCCTGCCTGGAAACTTTTGTGCCATAAACATTACAGAATTTGTACTGAGATCTAATTGATCTACGTGATGTTGCATAAAATGTGCAAATCTAAGACGTCCATGTCGATGAACTTGACCAGAACGAGGTTCCAATATACCCGTTAGAAGTTTGAGTAAAGTGGATTTACCTATTAATGAATGATTTTTTTTTTTTTATTATTTTAAAATTAATAATATACTAATTATAATAATTTTATCAAACAATTAATTATAACAATTAATAAAAGATAATTACCTGACCCATTAGGTCCTGGAAATTAGAAAATAATTTCATATTTTTTAATATATATATATATATATTCAAATGTCAAATAAAGAAATAAAGCAAATTTCTTAAAAATAATTCTTTACTCACCTACAACGGCTATTCGAGAATCCAGTTGAACAGAGAGACTAACATCTGATAATATTTTAGGCCCATTTCCATATCTGAAATTGACCTCACTTAATTGAAGAATAGGTGGACTCAATGCATCAGGATTGGGGAATCTATGAAATATAGATTTTATTTATTATCAATAAATAAATAAATAAATAAAAAATGACTTTAATTATATATATATATATATATATAATTACTTGAATCTTACTTGAATGTAACGCTATTTTCCACCTCTGGCGGTTCCAGAACAGGAAGTTTTTCTAATATTTTAATTTTACTCTGAGCTTGTGGTGCTCTTTTAGCATTATATCTCCAACGATCTATAAAATCTTGCAAGTGTTTCCTGTATTGCATTTGACTTTCGTATTCACGTAATAGATTTTTGCGTCGTTCTTCTTTAGTAGCATAGAATTGAGTAAAATTACCCTTATAATAATCAAGGCGCTCTGAATGTTGATGTAAAATATCAGTTGCCACCTCATCAAGAAATTCTATCAAAATTATAATGCAAATTTCAATATTTTTAATATTTCAATGTTTTAATACTTCAATATTCAATATTTTAATATATCATATATTGAGAATATGTAAAAAAAAATACATTAAGAATAAAATAATACCTCTATCGTGAGAAACAACAAGTAAAGTACTTTGCCATGTTTTAAGATAGTGTTCTATCCATGCGACAGCTGGAATCTTAAAATTTTTAAATATTTAAACATTTTAAAGTTAGGATCTGATTAACAAATAAATTCAATAAAAAAATTCATAAATTGTAAACCATATATTACATCTAACATATTTGTGGGTTCATCCAATAATAATAGATCAGGACGGCAAAACAATGCCCTTGCTAAAGCAAGACGCATCCTCCAACCACCAGAAAATGTTTTTGTTGCATTTCGTTGCGTTTCTGGAGGAAATCCTAAACCAGACAGAATAGCAGCAGCACTTAAAAAGAAACAAAAGAAACACATATCATTATACTGAAAATCTATTTTATATATTTTTTGATAATAATGATTACTCTCGACTTTATCAATTATTTAAGAATCAAAACTTACCGAGATTCGGCCTTATCACTCTCAATATCTTCCAACTTTTGATATACTTCTTTTAATCTTGAATTAGCAGTTTCTTTCTCTTGTTCAATGACGGCTGGATCCAAACCATTAGGATTGTTTTCGAACTCAAGAATATCTTTGTTCAATTTTTTTTCCTCATTCAAAAGATGTTCTCGCCAAATATCAGCACTTAAAACTGCTTGAATTGCTGGAGTGTCATCACCAACCATCTACATCCTCCCATATTTTAATAAATATAATGAGAAATTAAGAATTATTATAAAATAAACTTTTGATAAAAAATTTTTTAATAATTTTAATAATTTTTAATCTACCTCTTGTTCTACATGTAAAATACTAATATGAGTTGGTACATTAATTTCTCTCCTTGACATAGTTCTTAACAAAGTTGATTTCCCAATACCATTTCTTCCAACTAAACCATATCTTCTACCATAGACCAATGTTAATGTAGCATTGGTCAATATTTTTTTCCCTCCAAATGAAATGTCAAAATTTTCTATCTTGACATCTTTAACTTTTCCTTTGGTAGAAGTATAATCCAAAATCGGATTTACTTGCATATAGAATTCTGCGTCATCATTCTTCGAAATCAATTTACTTGATTCATAATTAGATCGTCGCTCTCGTTTCTCAATTTTTGCTTTGATCTTGGCTTCAGCTTTCTCCAATTTTTTCGTGTCAACTCGTGTTCCGACTTTTCTTCCATTAACAGCTTCTAAATCTACATTTTGTGAAACTAACCCAACTGTAGCCGAGATCGAATTCTTCGAGAGCATGTTTACGGGCTGTTCTAGTTTGTTAAGTCCTTTATTCGTGGAATTATTAACGAGATTCTTTTCTGAGATGCGCGCAAAAGCCTCTGACAAATTTTCACATAGTTTGTGAATTCGTTCTTCGTCCCCACCTGCATCGATGAGAATTGGACGAACAAAATCAGATATAACGTCTTCCCCATCTGCTAATGACGGAGTTTCATCGAGATAACCTATCACATAGTTAACAATTGCGTCGTCAATGTTGGGTACTGATTTACGTATCAGTTTTGTCCACTTTACAAGATCTACTTCTGCCATTATGAGCTAGAAAACCCTGTTGATGACGTGTTATTCATTTCATTTGTGCAATTGGTCACGAGATATGCACAGTAAAAATTCAATATTAACGAATTTTACTTATTATTATATATCAAAAATTTAACAGCGACTAAGTTCTGCTAAAATATTATAATGGGTTGTAATACATAAAACAGGTTAACTCAAATTAGAATTCTGTCCAAAATTTATTTTTAATAAATAATTTATCAAAGTAGAAAAGACGAATTGAAAAAAAAATATCTAATGGTAGTGTATCTTAAAAATTATGTTTCGCGAGAATTTATATCCCGATACTCGGATTTTCTAATTGTACAATTAATTAATACCTACTTCGAAAGAGCCTCTTTTACTTAATATATTTTTGTCTACTTTGTTCTTCGTAACTCACTTCTTTTTGCTGGAAGCAATTACAGTAATAATGGGTGAAATTGGAAGGCGGGTTTCGTGATCATTGAAACAATGTGAATATAATTTTATTATTGGTACAGCAAAATAAAAATACATCGGAATTTATGCTAAAACAGGCGATATCATGCAGTTTATATAAGAATATTAGGAAAGATTGTTAATGAAAATAATAAATCGCAGTATATTAAGTCTAAAAATATTAGAGAAGACTGTTAACGAAATTGATTAAAGAAGCTTCATTTGTAGCCCTTAGGAATTTATATCCTTGGTTTGGCTAGTGTACAAAGAAAAATTGGTCCAATACATCACATCCAACAAGGGAGCTATCTATATGGTCACCAGGATCTAGTTGCCAAATTCTAAGTGTGTCTGTCTTCACCCATTTGCTCCAGTTATTATTGTTTCCAATCGCCACTTCAAACGGCACTGATGCAATAAAACACGAGAAAGTGCACCATATCCTCTAGCTTTCCTACTACGTTCCACCCTTGTTTTCCTAGCTATCAAAAAATACACCTCATCGCCGGTCTCTATAATTAAATGCGTATAACATAAATAACAAGAAGATACTGGTTTACATTTATGGATTAAATTGAATAAAGAAAAAGAACCTACTGATTTTCAAGGATATGTTATTATTATATCTATTATATCTATTACATCATTATTATCATTATGTGGAGGCATTTTCCTTTCCATTCATTATCTATTTTCTATAGATTATGAAAAAGAAAACAAAAGAAAACAAAAAAAAAGTCATCATCTCTTGCAAATGTAGCTGCAGACAAAAGTTATTCAAATCCTTTAGCTATTAGTATCAAGAATAGTCAACCCAGTTTTATCAATTTCAAAAGATTCCTTAGATAATTCTAATGACATATTAAATCCATCATTGTCGAATTTAACCAAATCATCAACATCGTCATCCCGAAAATCTTTAGATGGGAATATTCAAAAAAAAAAAAAAAATTCATTACGAGGACGTCCAATGTCACTACCCATATCACCTAAAATAAAAACTTCCTCGAATTTTGTTAATCTTGATAATTTGAATTCAAAATGCTAGTTATAATAATAGTAATAAATCTAATCGACTTATTAATATGCCTCCACCTGTGATGAATATGAATGATCCCACAAAATCTTCAAAAAATAAAAATACTTCATCCAAACGCTAACGATTATAGCGTGTTAAACCTATTAGATCAAGTTTAATATTCATTCTTAAAATGCGATCCAATTTTTGTTCATTCATAAAGTCTTTGCAAATATATAATGACTATATTCCCAATATTTAAGTCCGAGAAAATTCGTCTTCTTAACAGGAGATAAACAATTTTTCATGGAAGATAATAGAAGGGCAGGAGGAGATAACAGACAGTAATGAAAGAATATCACTTCTTACTCAAGATTTTTACAATATTTATTAAGTCTCTAGCTTTCAAAACATCCGAAACTTTGCAACTTTGAAGATAACATAATATAATAAGCTAAAACTATTAAGTGTAAAAGTAATATATTTTTTAAGCAAAATAAAGAACTTCTTTTTTTTTCTATTGTAATAAACTTTTATTCTTTACTGTCCTATCAGATGAAAATTTTATTTGAAATTTTCTTTTTTCTATTTTCCGCTTTTCTATCAATAAAATTTTAAACACTTACATCATAATTATCGTTTCTTGGTTTCCAGTTCACGTTAGGAAATCTACAAATAGTTAGACGACGTACAGGATATGGTCCTATACACCGCCATTAGCAAATAAACAACTAACAAATAGAATAAATAGAATAAATAAAATAAATAGAAAAACACCCACTATCCTAGTATTTTCTACCATCTTCTATCTAAATCTTCTAAAGTTTCTTTCTTCCAAACCTACCTCAAATATCGATGTCTAATATATGTGAAAAAGAAAAAAAAATAAAGGTTAATATTTTTATTTCTATTATTCTTTGACAATTCTTTAATAATAATAGATTAGAAAAGCGGAATGAAGAAAAATGAAAAATGAAAAGTTGGGACAAAAAGTGAAGTGGGAAGAAAGCAAAAAATAGCTGAGGATCAGTGTATAGTCTTAATCATGTCATCGAAATTTATTGAAACTTTACTTTGTTTTTCAAAAAAGGAAATTTTATGAGATAATCTATTTGTCTTAATCTTTTTATTTACAAATGTTTGCATATGATTGTCTTAATTAAGAAACTTTTAAAAGTTATGCATGCATAATTAAGAAAATTTTTCTCATGAAAAAAACATATTTAAACCTCTGCTTTTTTGTTTTTTTCTTTTTTTTCTTAATTTCACTTTTCACTTCACTTTTTTCACTTCCTCATTTTTCCGTTTTTCCGTTTTCCTAATTTCCTTGATCTTTGAATTTTATAATATTAACCTTTATTTTTTTTTCTTTTTCACATATATTAGACATCGATATTTGAGGTAGGTTTGGAAGAAAGAAACTTTAGAAGATTAGATAGAAGATGGTGGAAAATACTAGGATAGTGGGTGTTTTTCTATTTATTTTATTTATTCTAATTCTATCTGTCTGTTGTTTATTGTGTTTATTGCTAATGGCGACGTATAGGACTGTGTCGATTGTTGCGCCTATGCGTCGTCTTCTCTATTTGTAGATTTCCTAATGCGAACTGGTAATCAAGAAACGGTGATTATAATGTAAGCATTTTTAATATCATAGGAAAACGGAAAAGAAGTCCTTTATTTGATGTATGTCGTAGCATATTATTTTATTTCTCTTTAATTTATTTTTTTGAAATTTGCAAAATATAATAATTACATAAAAATAAATATCACTTACAAAGGTTTTTATAGGCACTAAGGTAATTTTTTATATAATAATTTTGTTTGAAAGTTTATGGCACTCGATATTATGTAAAATTGCTTCACAAATATTTTATATGGATCAATTTTTATTATAGAAATTCTGTTACGTTCAGTAGTAAGCGCAGCAGTAGATACTAGCGATTTATTTGTAAATATGGAATGTCAAAAAAAATAAATAAATAGAATTTGATTGGAAATTAAATAATAAAGGAATTAATAATGGATTATATATCCTAATGCAACTACTAAAGATAAAATAAAGAAAATTTTGCAAGAAAAATAATATTAGTGCGCGCGTTCAAACTAAAAAAAAGTGGTGACTTTATTGTTGCTCGTACAAATATACAAAATGAGATTTCATTACGTAAAGTAAATCTTTTATTATTTAATTAAAATTTATTCAACTGAGACAAGAGAATTTCAGTCCTTTATGTACAGATTCCTTAAAATAGACTTTTATCCTAGACACTCTATATAAATAAAAAAATTTAAAGTAGCAAACACGTGGTAAATACAGTTGTAACCTTATTGGGTGTATATACCTTTTCATGAACTTGCAAAGTAGTTATACATATCATTACAGATTATAAAACAAAAAGTATTTTATGATACATTCTATTGGTTATCTGACCGAAAATTCTTTATTAAATGTACTATGATAAAAACACATGATATCGATATATGATGCACTATAAAAATTAGTTTTGATAACAATAAGATTAATAATTGGATCGCATTTTGAAATATATATGCTATAAATCTAAAAAGAACATTTTTCATAAAAAATATATATACATATAATTTTATATTTTAATAGGCAATCCCTTCTTTTGAAATTTTGAAAGCGTAAAGTTATGATCAGCATTACACAAAACCATATGTATCATATATTTTTTGGAACCTTTATTTGTTAATGAAAAATAAAATAAATAAATAATACAAAGTAATAATACAATATAATAAATACAATCTCCAATCTATCCAGTCTATATATACTTTTTACACAGATGTATCTTTATCATTATAAAATTAAATGTTGATGTTATTAAAACAGATGAATGGGGTTTTTTCAAATTGCCCATGATGAAAGCAAATCACTTTCTTCTTCATTGATAAAAGGTTTCTCGATTGTCTTAATCATCATATCTCCACATAAAATACATTCGGATGCCACTAGATCATCTAGTTCGTCCTTTAATTGATCAACTTTAGGAACTACTATAGCAACATCATCACCACTGTGTGTCGCCACTTCGGGTAAAATCAATCCTCTTAATCGATCTAATCCACCAGGTGCAGGTCTTGGACGATTAGAATTATCAGGTATACGGTTAACATTGGATAGTTCTTTTTCTATTTGTTTCTGAAGATCTAATATAAGGCAAAGCTGTCGTGTATTACTTGTGGTGGTAACCTATAATTCAACAATATACATTTATTTTAATAATAAAAACTTATTTTGATTTATTTTAAATTGTAAATTGAAAAATAATTATTATTATTATAATAATATCTACTCACCCGATTGATCAAACAATCAGCGTGAAATGCATGTTGACATGGAAATATATAAAATTGCCTTGTTAAAAGTGGAAAATCACATATCGAACATTTTTCGCTGGATGTTACAATCGCAAAGCTATTAAAAATGATTAAAATGATTAAAATTATTAGAATTATTAAAATTATTAAAATCATTAAAATCATTAAAATTATTGTCTAAATCCAATAATTCTCGATCATAATTTTCTTTGTAACTAAAATATTGACAATAATAACAACGAATCAACTAACCGACATCGCAATTCCCTTATATCTAATCGAATACTTTCAGCACTTTTAGTTGCTTCTTCCATATCATCTTTTAATTGTTCGATATGACAATTGTACTCTTCTAAAGCTTTATAAATTTCATCCTAATAATAAACAAAAGTTCATATTAATCATAAAATATTAAAACCAATATATAAAGAAAAACGAGTAATACCTTGAAATCATCAATGAGGACAAAATCAGGGAAAAATGGCAAAATATCTTCAATTTTAAGCAATTCACAGTGTTGCAAATAGTCCATTGCGCTATAACAATTATAACAGTAAAAATAATAACAATGAAATAATCACAATAATGATATTTATGATGAATATGAATATGATTAAAAAACTTACGTTTTGATATCTTGTTTTTTTTCAACAACGTGTCGTGCAATTTTAAGCCATAGTTTCTTTCGTAATTCACCATCATCTTCAGGCTTATCTGCATTAATTCTTGCAAGTTCTAAATCATTATGCTGTGAATTCCGGATTGCAAAAAGCAATTAAAAATATTTAAAAAATGTTAAAATATTCAAAATACAGTCAGATCTCTCTATAGTACCCACCCCTCTATAAATACATCACATAAAAATTTTCTTTATAAGCACACCAATTTTAAAACCAGTTATTATGAACATATAGAAGGAAAACCTCTATATAAACACAAACTCTATATAGGCACATTTTTTTTAAAAAAAAGGCATTATGATCTCGATGGTAGAGAGGTCTGACTGTATTCAAAGTGAAAGTGAATAAAAAATAGAAGAAATAGAAGAAGCACCTGCAATGCCAAATCAACAGCCTCTTCAAATAATCCCATGTTACTATAAATGTGTACACAACTTTGCATTCTTTCATTCTGACTACAAAGTCGTAACGCGTAATCCATGCTATAATATGGTTCCTTTCCCTATATAAATAAAATAAAAGTATAAATAAAAATATAAAGTTAAAACTATTAAAGATTTTAATTCTTTATTTTTAAGATAAAATATACAAACTTCTGTGGCTAAAAATTGCAATAAAGTAGACTCATCACGAATAGGTTGAGTGGCGTATAATGTAAGAAGAAAATTATGAATGGCTGGATCTGTATTATTGAGTTGTTGAACCACATATTGCAAATATCGTATTGCTTGATTCTATAACGATTTAAAATAAAAATTTATTAGAAATCATGAAGAGAATCATTTTTTGGGGGGGTCAATATTCTTGTCAATATATTTTATCTTCCCATCGTTTAAGGATGTAATTGATTTAATAAAAATTATAGGAAACTTGCTTGAGTAACGTTCTCAGGTGCTTTTGAATGATCATATTTTAATAATGCAGGCATTAAATTTCTAGGATTAAGATTTGTTTGTCGCATCCAGACATCAACAGTTTCATATGGTGCATTTTCCATTAAGGCTGGTGCAAATTTATAGAATAGATCAACAGATGTCTGAATTAAAAAATATATATTGTTAAAATCCATTCTCGAAATTTTGAAAGGAAAAAAAAACTAGTTATGAAAATAATCCATTTGATTTACTTGTTTACTAAGAACATCCAAAGCCTGCTTATAATTCCGTTCTTGGATCCAATGCGATATGACTTTATCATAATCACCAATTAACGTAGCATAAAACAAAAGTTCTTCCATACGCCCATGACTTGCAATGAGATTGTATGTTGTTCGTTTGTCTAGATTGGCCTTTGATAATGTTGGTTGAAAATTTAAGAGATGATTATTACAGGTTTATGGATTTATGATTTTTTGATGATGTTTATTTTTACCTTGAATTGTTCAAGAAAACTTTTAAATTCCACTTCTAATACTCTTTGTTCCGCTTTATAGTAACCGGTATCTTCAGATCCTGCACTTGATGCTGCCAAATCTTCGAGTAAATTAATTTTACTAAGATATATTTCAATAAGCCATGTAGCGATCATTGTTTTTTGAGTCAAATCCTAAATGATTGTTACACGTTTGTTACAAATATTGTAAATTTGAAAAAAAAATTAAGATAATCATCAATTTTCTGAATAAAATATTAAATATTATTATTATTACCTGACGTCTCAACTTTTCTAATTTAATTGATAAATAATTTCTTAACGCGTCTCTTTCATCTCTTTCTACAAATTTAAGTGCAACTTCTTCAAATGGTACAGTTGATTGTGCATAATAATTAGCAGATAGAAGAAATCTTCCTTGAGAAAAGTAATGTTCAGCTTGAGAAGTAAGAACTTTATCGCGTTGTGCAGGATTCTTTAAATAAATTAGACAAATATATTTATGTCAATATAAAAAATTTTTGTCATTTTAAACGGCGAGTACAATAATAATAAAGGAAAATTTTACCTTGCAATATTGTAAAGATGTGTCAAACATTTGTTTTTCTAAATATAACTTCCATACATCTCTATCTTCCTTTGATACAATTAGTTCAAATATTGAACAGTCTGTATAAATCCAAAATGTGTTCTTAACATTATCTACTGTCATAGTTCGGATAACCTCTCCAGGTTTCTGTAAAAAAAATATTTTTTAGTTCCAAGTTTGAAAATAAAGAATAAAAATAATCTATATAATATATAATATTGAATATATTACGTACAAGTGGAATAATATCTTCATAAACAATTTGGTCATTTAACTGACAAATTGCTCTAATGCGTTCTTTATATAGTAAAATAAGATGGAATTCGGTAAGAGCTATAGATAATGGAATTTCTGGTACCAAAGTAGAAGGATCATTTTCGGATGTTGTGGCAGGATATCTGCAAAAAAAAAATAATAAATAAATAAATAAATAAATATATTTTCCAGAGATAACTAGAGCACAAACAATTGAGATAATTGAGAAATCGAAAAAAAACATACGGTAATAATTGAGCGCTATCAATAACATGATCTCCAACATCTTGAGACCCAAATACGAGGTTACCATGATAAATTCCCGGTCCTAATTTTGACAAAGAAAAACAATTAGAAAACTAATGCTGTAATTTTAGGCTTATAGATGCTACGAGTAATATAAATAATAATCGAAATAAATAATAGACTTACCGGTTAACCACGCAAAAGTTTTAGCAGATCCTTGATACTGTAATTCTTGAAACGGAGTGAAAAAATGTAACTCGCTGTATGGCAAGTCTCCGGGAAGCTCAAGGAACACTGAATATATGAAACAAAATATATAATATAAACATATATAAAATAAATATATAATAAATATATAATATAATTTCTTAAATAGAGATTATAATTTTACCTGGATTTGTTTCATATTTAGAAAACAAAATTTCAAACATTGAACCATCCATATCTGTTCCAGGGTTAGCATTGCCTATAAACTGATATATCCTTGTAGGTGTTGTGGCGACTATAAAATATTTTCTTGGACTAGTGGGAAATTGTTCTAAGCGAAGACCAGTAATAGGAAGATTCTCGTTTAATGAATAAACCTAAGAAATTACGTTCATACATATATACATATATATTATAAATACTTGCTTACACATTGTAATTATAATAACGTTGATTAAAAATAAAAAATTATATAAAAACCGGTTTGCAATATTTCTCTTCTTTTTTAAAATATTCATCCGTTGGTTCTATTTCTGCTTCGTAAATAATACCATTACGACTACCGACCAGAATTTTTTTAGTTGAAGTATCAGATGAAGATCCTGAAGATTTATTCCAACCTACAGATTCAATTGTTATACCCTAAGTAATTTCGATAATAATTCCATTAAATATATTACGAGTTAAAAAATTTTTAAAAATCTCTCTTTTTACAAGACAAGACAAGACAAGATGAGACACAAGTCAAGTAAATCTACCTTGAATTTGGAAAGTAATTTAGCTTTTTTCCATTTTTCAAACATATAAAAATTCTCTCCTTGTTCTGTAGTAATGAGTAAATGTCTTCCAGTAGGATCGAAAAATATTTTATAAATTTTAACTTCTCCAGATTTGCGTGGAATTTCAATATCTGATAAGAACAATCACATATATTATTATTATTATTTTCAATACAATATGAGAATATTGATAAATAGATATAATCTTTGAAATAATAAAGATTTTTGAATTAAATAATCCGATGATCCAGATAATAATTCTACCTTCGACATCATGAGCTTGTTGCAAATCAATTCTTAAAATATGATTAGTTTCCAGAGCCATTATGAGAATTTCATTTGATACTGCCATTGCCGTCAAGGCAGCGGGAAATTGGAATTGAACACGATCTAAATTAAAAATACGTGAATCATCTTCGGCCAACCCAGTACTAACAAATCCGGTTTCCAACTAAAGCAATATATAAAAATTTGGAAATTAGCATAAGATAAATCAGTGCAAAACTTTGAGAATTAAAAATATCCTAACCATATGACATGGGTCATGCTCGAAACCATCCGTTTCCGGTAAAGCATTTCCAACATACGCTGGAGTTAGAGAATTACTTGATCCTTCAATAAAATCGTCAATTAAAGACATGATAATATAAAACAAGCTATTGTCTATTCATACAAAGATCTAATGAAATCCTAGATCAAAGTTTTGAATTTATCGAAGATTTATCGATCGTGTTCAAAATAACAATTCTTATTATTAGTGTAATAATTTTAACGCCTAAAGATTTACAGATTAACCGTACAGGTTACGTTTTTGATGTTGATAATCATCTATCTTTTTTTTTCCTCAAGATTTCACGCGCAGATATTCGAACGCGTTAAAAATTAGAATCTAAAAAATCTAAAATCCATTTTTACCAAGAAAATTTTGTCTTTGATTCAGCTTATAATCGCAAGAAAAAAAAAAGAAGAAATGCGGTCGATTTTTTGCATAATTACTAGTTATTTATTACCCACAGTCTTCACCGAAACTTGTTCTCATATATGTCATTTTTTTGCATGGATATATTTTTGTAAAGCAGTTTATCCAATTTGTTATCTTGCTCCAGCATTCAGTGAGCATATTCCTCCACCAAAAAGGCCAACAACACGAATTGGGACCTTTGTAATGTATTTTATTGTTATAATAGCTTTAACACTTGGACAAGTTATGAACATTAAGCAATCGATTGAAGTAAATAGAACGAAATCAAAAACCATCAAACTTTTAGAAGAAAAAGTAACAGATATGCAAATTTATCAAAAACGTAGAATTACAAAAGTTTCAAAATATTATGAACAAGAATTGGAAAAAGCCAAAATATTTCATGAAGTTATGGTTGAAATTATGGCAGAGGATATCGCAAATCTGCGGTTAGAACTTAAAGTAATTAGTTAAAAATAATTATTATATATCTTGACGTTTTAATAATTATTAAAATTATTAAATTTATTTTTGATAATTCTTTGATACCATTCTAGGAAATTCGTAAAGAACGAGATCGTTT
The DNA here is from genome assembly GCA_910592015.1 of Diversispora eburnea. NCBI lineage: Eukaryota > Fungi > Glomeromycota > Glomeromycetes > Diversisporales > Diversisporaceae > Diversispora > Diversispora eburnea. The sequence goes on along the minus strand of CAJVPK010000243.1, from coordinate 27,802 downwards.
AATCAAAAAGATTAAAGATATTTGAATTTGGTAGTATCGAAAAATAACAAAATGTTTATAATCAGTATTGGAAATTGTTTAAATTGTTTTTTCAAACAACATTAAAGAGAATTAGAGAGAGAAAGGAAATTTATAATAAAAAGAATTATTGTCAAAACTTTTCATTGTCAATTAAATACTAACTTCAAAAGAATAAAATTAATTATAGTGTGTGAATAATAAACTATATATTTATGACGATTTAAACATCTGACTTTTATAAATTGATTTAATACAAAAAAAAAAAAAATTATTATTACAGATAAAACTTTAAATATGAATTATAAAAAAATATTATGTGTAAAATAAAAAGTTACTTATTATGATGCCCGATTTAGGTTTTATATATGTATATTTAGAGAGAGAGAGAATGCAGTGATACCCGAATCAATAAATTGCTAAATGTTGATCTGCACATTGATTATTTAAAAATTGGTAAGATATTTATTGTATCACGCGAAAATTCACGAAACGTCATTCGCGCCTGAATAATAATTTCAATAATTTATAAGGAATTGTGTGACTGTTTCAATTTCTTGATTTCTCTCCTTGAAAATTTTTATTGTTTCCCTTTTTTTTTTCGATTCATCATACAAGAAAACATAGAACATATAGAAAAGGCATAGAGAAATGTTATTCTCAGGATACAAAGTAGAAATATTGGTCAACGGTAAGACTCTTGAAGAATGCTTTGAATATGTAACTGAAGGAAATAAAGTAAGTGTTTTTTTATGTTTATTTACTTTTTGATGACGACATATGCGGTTGTAACCCTAAAATTATTATTATTATTATTTAAATATTATTCATTCTTTTAACTTAGACAACTACTGGTCCTTCGTTTATTTATAATGAGTTGACTGTTAAAAAAACAGAAAGGTAATTAAACAAATATATATTTTATTATATTATTATTATTATACTATCCTAATAACAAAAAAAAAAATTTTTTTTTAAATATTTCTAATGAATATTATAATTTTAAATTAGTGATAAAACTTACTATGCAATAGTTGAAGAACCAGGTTCAAATTTCAAGATACAATATGAAGTTCCTGTTAATTCGACTTTGCCTGGCCCAATAATGGCCATAGTTCACGTAGATGGTCAATACGATTACACATACGTTCCAATTACTGATCATGAGGAAAGAATTCAAATAAAAGATGGATTTATTCATGTGATAAAAAATAAAAAATATCATTTCAAATTCGAGGCAATATTAAAAGAAGAGGATAAACAAAAAGATGTTGTCACTAACGCCATCGAGGATGGTACACAGAAGGAAGTTGTCGAGGAGGGGGAGTCAAAAAAAATCTTCGTTAATGTCATTGAGGATGATCCAATGGATATTGTCGTCGAAAATATGCAAAAGGAAATTTCCAATCCATCAGTCGAGAATGAACAAAAAAATGATGTTGGCATTGAAGATGATCAACAAAAGGATATTGTTGACAATGTTGACGAGAATGAGCAAAAAGATTTTATCGAAAATGAGCAAAAGAATGATATTTCCATTGAAGAAAGCCAACAAAAGGATGTTGTTGACAATGTTGATAAGGATAAGGATGGGCAAAAAGATCCCATTGAGAGTGAAAAAAAGAATGATGTCATTGAAGATAGTCAACAAAAAGATGTTGATACCATCTTTGAGGATGGGCAAAAGGATTCCATCGAAAATGAGCAAAATAATGGTTTCGCCGTTGAAGATAGTCAACAAATAGAAGTTGTTGAAAAGGACGAGAAAAAAGTTCTTATTGAGGATGGGCAGAATGATTCCATCAAGGACGAGCAAAGGGATCCCATCGAGAATGAGCAAAAGAATGTTGTTGTTGTTGAAAATAGTCAACAAATGAATGTTGTCGAGGAGAATGAGCAAAAGGATCCTATTGAAAGTGAGCAAACTAATGTTATTACTTTTGGAGATAGTCAACAAAAGAATATTATCGAGAAGGTCGGGCAAAATGATCCTATCGAGAGTGAGCAAAAGAATGTTACCGCTGTTTTTGCTGTTGAAGATAGTCAACAAATGAATATTGTCGAAGAGGACGAGCAAAATGATCCTATCGAGGGTGAACAGAAGAATGTTGCCACTGAAGATAATCAACAAATGAATGTTGTCGAGGAGGACGGGCAAAATGATCCTATCGAAAGTGATCAAACGAATGTTATTGCCGTTGAAGATAGTCAACAAATGAATGTTGTCGAGGAGGACGGACAAAAGGATCCTATCGAAAGTGAGCAAACTAATGTTATTGCCGTTGAAGATAATCAACAAATGAATGTTGTCGAGGAGGACGGGCAAAAGGACCCTATTGAAAATGATCAAACGAATGTTATTGCCGTTGAAGATAGTCAACAAATGAATGTTATCGAGGAGGACGGGCAAAATGATCCTATCGAGGGTGAACAAAAGAATATTGCCGCTGAAGATGTTCAACAAATGAATGTTGTCGAGGAGGACGGGCAAAAGGATCCCATCAAAAGTGATCAAACGAATGTTTTCGAGGAGGACGGGCAAAAGGATTCCATCGAGAACGAGAAAAAAAATGTTGTTTCCGTTGAAAATAGTCAAAAAATGGATATTGTGATCGAAAAGGACCTTGCTGAGATTGAGCAAGAGAATGTCAGCAATAATAATAGTAGTAGCAAGAATAATATCAATAATAATAATAATAGTAATAATCTAAAAAAAACGACTTCGAGATGTGGAGGTCTGGGAGCAGTTTCAGTTTATTTTTATCGAGCAGAACATTATTATCAAAAAGTTAAACCAATAGATTATGATATTAAACGACTTTACGGCAGTAGTCTTGGCAAAGAGAGAAAGACAAAGAGCAATGATCCAAATTTAGGATTCACAAGTTTTGAAGAAAATTCAATTTCTACTTCAGTTCCTTTGGAATCAATTCTCAAACAAAAATCCAAATATCCAATTGCTGCTATGCATTTACATTACCGATCAAAATCTTGGTTAATTGATAGAGGAATCTTGAAAACAACAATGCCGACAGCAACAACAACAAACCAAACCGATAATTTTGCATTCCCTCGTTTAAATAACATTCTTTTACCATCTATTCAAAACAACAATATTTTGGCCTACAATTTAGAAAATATTCGCAAAAACTATAATAATAATAATAATAACAATAATAACAATAATAATAATAATAATAGTAATAATAATAACAACAGTAATGATAATCAAAATAATAATAATAGTCAAAATGAAGAAGAAACAAAGAAAAACCAGAAACCCCCGGGAGGAAAGGTCACTACTACTCCCAAGATCAATGTTGGAAATCAAGAAAATATTGTTATTAAAAATAATCAGACAAACACCGTCACCATTAATAATAATGATAATAATGATACAAATAAAAACACCGCTACTACTAACGAAAATGTAAATTCACCTTCTTCTAATAATAAAGTTGATATGATAAAATGGTGGAGTCGTTGGAAGTCTACTATGTCACATGGAGAGGTAGAACGAAGGAAACGATCTAGATCAACAAACAATGAAAATGAAGAGTCATCATCTAATAAATCTTCTATGAATGATAATAATGATAATGATAGAAGGAAAAAAAGAAGAATGAGTGAGGATGTTATAGTTATTGATTAAAATATCTGATATTAATTAATGAAATATAATTATTTTTTGTTATTAATTTTGTTATAAATAAATAATTTTGGTATGTCTAAATACAATATAGAATTTATTAGTTTATTTTAGAATTTTCCCGATAAAATGTTTATTTTCGCGTATATTACGAAGATCCATATATAGTTATTCCGGAGCATCTTCAGAAATTGGTCTTATTTTAATAAACTTAAAACTTTACATTATTCAATACATGTTTCATTAGAAACTTTGTTTAATCACTTAAAAAAAAATCTTATGATTGTGATCACATTTCGAAACCGGGAACATAAATTTACTTATAATTTAAAATCCAAAACTTATTTTATTTTTTATACATCAAGATACTGATATTCTAAACCAAATGGCCAATTCATATTTTTACTCATTTTAACGTCTAGTTTTGAACTTTCATGGTGATGCTTTAATAGCATTTTCATTAGTATTTTGAGGTCTTCGTTGAAATCTACGCTTACGACTAAACTAACTTTGTAATAAACAAACCTTACATTTTAGATGTCAATCAAAAGATAAAAGATTACAAGAAAATAACCCACGTTTGCATATAAAAAAGACATTCTCTATTAGAGGATTAATAATCTTATCCCGATAAGTATACTCTGATAGATAAGCACTGTGAAGCGGATTTACAGGCAGTTGAAAGCACAATACACTATAAAATATAATTAAAGTCAATACGATCAACACAAATATCAGAGTAAGAAGTATTGTACTTACAATGCATTGTATATTGATTGAATCCACTGATAAGACTATCTGCTATTCATTTATAAAGTTATATGTGTGACGATTGACAATGGGATTCTCACAGAGAACAATAGCGATCTTACTCAAATCAACATTATACCCAGTTGTTGCTTTAATAATGGTATTAGTGTATCTTTTCAATGTTCTTATTTAATTCGTTACCAATAGGTGGCATTATCTTTTCTTCGACCTAGAAAATAACATTCGGTTTGTTTTTTTTTTTAAGACATTAAATAAATAACAAGACAATTAACCTTGCTCCAGTTCGTTTCTAGCATTAACCATTGATTTTTATTAAATTTTGACTTGACCGGATCACAATCGTTTTCTTCTGGTAAAAATATAATCTTTTATCTACCAATCCCACCAATAGCCCTGAGTTTTTCAACGATTGGATTCTATAATAAGACAAGGATTTCTTGAGCGATGAATTTTATGTTACGCGTAACATAAAAAAGATATCGAACCTTTGACGGCGCCATCTCTTCGTCTTCATTTTCTTCATAATCAAAAGAACCGTTTTTCTCAACCATTAACTAATGCAGTTCACCCAACTATTAGTAATATTGATTAAATTTTAAAAGGAAGTTTTATATATTAACCTTTTTTGCTGGCATTGTTGGTGGTCCTTCGTTTCTATAAGTTCGTTTGTGCCCTACGTTACCAATTTGGACATCATCGCAAGAAACTAATATACAATTGTTTACGTTTCTTTCTTGAAGAACGCGTTTTTCATTCTCGATACTTGTCCATAGTTTATCTACTTTATTGTCTGTTTTACGTTGATTTTTCTCCTAATGATGATAAATAATATTAGTTTTATTCAAGAGATTGACATACTTTTTGCATTACCAATAAACATTGCCTAGAGAACCATAACAATCTAACCTCCTAATTATGGAATGTCGCAACCACAATACAATCTAACAGATCTCAGAAGAACAACTAACAGTTGAGTCTTCCTTGTTGTGGACAACCGCAATTATCTAACATATTATTGCGGAGGGCAATCCCATATAGGAACAAATACTTGCCTTTTGTGCCATTTGAACTATTATTAATGATCGCGCGGAAACTTTTTGCGAGTACATCCAGCGCCTTTCCTTAATTAAGGTACTCTGGTTCTTCTTTGTAAATCGTAGTCCAACGTTTATGGAATTTGTAAGTAGACCAAGAACTACTATCGTTTTCGTCAAAATACGAGTGCCACAAATCGGTATTCATTGTATTTTTGAGACAAATGAGTTCCATTTGAGGAAGAACGCGTCGCGTATATTTCCAATGATAATAAACACTAGTTCACGCTAATGCCACGAAGAATTGAAACAGCATTGGATACAAAGGGAGGACCGGCTAAGTATTAGTTAATTAAATTTATTCATTTAAAAAATTCCCACAATTCACCATAATTTTCATAATTCATTTTCTTTTTTTAGGTTGCCGGTGCTATTTGTCGTGAGATGTTAAAGAATTTAGATTGAGTACTGGTCCCAGAGGAATTATTCATATTACTGATATGAAAGAATAATTTAAATCGACAATTCTCTCTCGAGAGACAGGAATGATAAATGACCCTCAAATCAAAATGGTCATTTATCAATGACCAAATGAAATGCATCAATGAAGGATTTTCCATTTTTTTACATTTTTTCGACTTTCTACTAAGATATTTCTAAGATAGAAAGGAAGGCCTTGTTCTTGGATACAAAAGATATCTAATAGCATTGATATTTGCGAGTTATTCACGTTTAAATTCGAATGTCCGTGAAAATTTTTCCAGAATTTTTCATAATTCTGGCCAGAATTACGGAAAATTTATGGCAGAAATTTTTCACAGACGTTTAAATTTAAACGTAAATATTGATGCCATTGGGATGAAACAATAACATTTTATAGCCAATCGTTCTACGTTTCATAAATCGCGGGCGAATTAAAAAAACGTAAAAATTTCCAGAGATTTTCACTTTTTTTTTTGAATTCGTTCGTGATTTACTATGGTATTTCTAAGATAGAAAGAAAGTCCCTACAAAATGATATGTATTTCATCCCGATAGCATCGGAATAAAATACATATTATTTTGTAGCGAAGAACAATGTCTTTCTTTCTATATACCTTAGTAGAAAATCACTCTACGCGCAAAAATCCTTGGTGTTAAATATTAGTGACATATGGTTGGTTGGGTTAAATGACCTGGTCATTTGAAATTCTAACTCAAATCCCAATTTAGTTAGCAAAGTCAATTTCTTTGAAGTTATATTCTTTATAAAATAATAATCATGCAAATCCATCTATACTTATTTAGACAAACACATCTATAATGAATTTTGCGTAAGAAAAAAAAAAATTTCTTTTCCACACAAGAAAGAAAAATTTCCTAGTAATAATTAATTGATTTTGGTACTACTCTATTTTTATTGGCTGATAAAATAATAGAAACTAATAAATTAAATTGATTGATCTGTGCATTTTTGGTTCCTTTCACGTACTTTTCTTTATTCTTCGTTTTATTTTTTTGAAAATAATGTCTCGCGTATTTTTTCGACATGATGAAAATCCTACAACAGGATTAGAAGATGAGGCACTTCAATTTACCAAAGAATTTTTTGATGACGATGATTTAGATATAGATTTAGTAGATGATGATGATAGTAGTAGAAATATTGATAATAATAATATTGATAACATTAATAATATTGATAGTGATAATCTTAACAACCTTAATAATAGTAATAATAATAGTCTTAATAATAATAATAATAATAATAATAATAATAATAATAACAATAATAAAAATAATAATAATAATAATAATAATAATAATGTTAATGTTAATGTTAATGTTAATAGAATAGGAAATAATAAATTTACGAATTTTTCAGTAATAGAGACCGATGTGGAAAAATTAAAAAGAGCTTGGCTAAATGAAAATTATTCTCCGGAAATTTTACCTTATGAACCTGCTCTTGAGAGATTAAATTCTTTGGTTGAAGATCAGGTTGTAATATATTTCATTATATACATTATTGTATATGTATATTTTCATTTCAATCAATAATTTTTTAAATTATTTCCAACGCGTAAAATTAATGTAAACTAACTAATTAATTTATTTATTATTTATTAATTTTTTCGCGTAAAAATTATTATCTCTTGCGTATAACAACACATATACACGCGAACCCACGACACGCAAAAACAATATCCATATCCATATAAATATTATATTTATATTATATTATATTCACAACAACAACATATTCAACACAGGCTACCAAAGCTGAATCCTTAATACTATCATCAATGGATACATGTTCTATTGCCATGTTATTATTTAATGATAATGAACGTGTAAAGTATATTATCAATCGATATATTCGAACCAGATTATTTAAGGTATTTTTACATTCCTTACCTTACTTTCGGATTATTATTTATTCAATTTTAAAAAAAAAAATTTTTTTAAATTAAACTTAAATATATTTACATTATATTATATTATATTAAAAAAATTCTAGATCGAGAAACATGTATCTTTTATTCTAGAAAATACCGAATTAAAGAATAGATTATCATCATCAGAATTGGAATTTGCTGAAAAGTGAGAATTATTTTTAATTGAATATTGTATATTGAATACATATATTGAATAAATATACTTTGTTGTTATTATTAGTTACATCAAATTAATTGAAAAGCATAAGGATTCATCATTTTTACATAAATTTTCTCAAAATTCGGTAAATATATTGAAGACGATGAATTATGGTATGAATAATTTTATTATTAAATATTTTCTTATTTATTTATTTATTTATTTTATTTATTTATTATTATTATTATTTATCATAGGAAAAGAAAATTCTTTTGCAATAAATGATAAATCAGATTTAGAACAAGCAATATTTTGTAAATTGAAAGAGGATTTTGGAACTTATTCTTTTCCTTCAAGGTATTAAAATTAATTATTTATTCATTTATTATTATTATTTATTATTCATTGTCATTTATATTAATTTATTTTAATTCATTTTTAATTTATTTTAATTTATTTTAATTTTTATCCAATTCTATTCGATTTTACTTTTTCAAATGTATAATATACAATATAATTAATATAATTAATATTATATGAAATATATAATGAATATATGATGATATTAGTCTTGATGAAGAAGAACAGTTAAAAAAAGGCGATTCATATTTGATCAAGTATAATGATATAAGAAGATTATTGAATGATGGTTATATTGATTTAATATGAAATTTAATTTCGTGTAAATAAAAAAATTTTAATTATAATAATAATAAATAATAATAGACGTTGATATTTATGTTTTCATTGGATTAATTTTCTTTAAATTTTCTTATTTATTTTTCATTAAAAAAAAAGTTTTTTTTTTTTTCGAGCAATGATTATTTTCAATAATAGGTTAATTAATTAAAAATTAAAGGGAAAAATCCTAACTACAAAGTTGATATTATAAAACCTTCACTTTGAGTTAAGGAATAACGTTGAAGTCATTATTATTAGAAATAGATTTTATCCAGAGAATAATTATTAAATATAAAGAGAGAAGGTAATGTTAACAAAGTTTCTCAAATCTTTTTTGTTGTTCCAGAATTGTTAGAATCAACCGAATTAACGACAATAAAGTGATATGCTATAATTAGAGTCATGACCACAACCCCAAGTATATTGCAGAATGTTGACAATGTTGTATCCTCGATCATTTTTGAGGTGAATTTCAGAATCTTTAGTTACGGATAATAACGAGTTGGGGATCTATTTATCAAAATAAGTTTATATAATTATTTCAATAACTATAATAACTATGAGAGTTAGATGCGAAATAAACGAAAATACGTGTCAAGTAAGAAAACAACAATTTACGTGGAATATTTTATTCTTTTTCGAGAAAAATAAAATGCGGTTATCATTGTTTAATCCAAATGGCAACAATTAATTGGTCCAATGAAAGGATCGTCGTTTAAGTATCAGTGACTTCACAATTCGCAAAAAAAAAACCTGGAAGAAATATAAAAATCCTCTGAAATCATAAAAAAATAAATGAACTAGAAATTGAACTAATTAAAGTAGAAGCACACATGGTATTAATCTAATTGTACTTTAAAGAGAATTAGGAAATAGACAACTAATAGTAAGTATAAAATATCACAGAATTGAACATAATTTTCTTTTCTAGAGGCAGCGTAACTTAGATCGCATACATGCCAAGCAAGTTATAGAAAACCACCACTTACATTTATTGTTTTAAATTTTCAGGATTAGATATTTTTTATATACAAAAAAAAAAACCAGTTTATTTTTTTTAATTTTGTTTTTTCTAAACAATCGACACGTCCATCATTCGTGTCACCAAAAGTTAATCAGACGCGGAAATGGAAAATGCAATATTGATTGACAATTTATTTATTATTTGCCATGTGGAATTACAATGGGTTACAACTTTTGGTTTCTTTACCAAAATGCCGTAAACTCACCTGATCAGAAAGCATACTATTTTACGTTGTAAAAAAACTTTAGCTTCGGATATAATGGGTAATTTGTTTTTTTTCGTGAATTCGTGTCTGATCAGATTATTAGGAAATATGATCTGCTATTTAATTTTCTAGCCTTTGACATCATGTATTAGTGAAAATTGTAAATACTTTCAATTTAAATCATTATTCATTTTATTTGATTTTGTATTATTATTAATTAAAAGATTGAAACCAAAAAAAAAAAAAAAAACAAAAAAAAATAAAACACTTTACGAAAAACAAATAAATAATAATAATAATCTTTTAATTCAAATTATTCATGTTATGTCTTCTATACATAAAAACGAAACATTTTTTTCTTATCTGATAACAAGGCGTACATATGGAACCTAGATAAATAGTATATTTAATTTTTTAATTAATAAATAAATATGGAATATTTTGAATATTTCATTTGTTTAGAAAAATTTTTTTTTTACCTCAACATCTTCTCCATTACGATCATTTACACACATTTCTAAAGTGAGTGCTTTGACATGCGGTGGAATTGGTTTTTTGGAAACCGTTTCTACTAACTGAGATAATCTAAATGCAGTCAAATAAATAAATAATATTTAAAATATAAATAAAATATAAATAATAAAATAATTGTGATCAATGAAATCAAGAAAAAAAAAACAAAAACTATTATTTACTTCATGTTTTTACGTTCTTCTCTTCTCTTTCCTTGTAAAAAGAATGAATATAACATGGAAACTCCACATGACAACATTGTCACTTCTAACTCATGATTGTTTGCGAAATAATTCAAAAATTCTTGAAGGGTAAGATCTCCTTCAATATCGAAACGATCCCACAAACTCCATTCACTTTCATGATACTATTTTTATTTTATTTTTTTTTTTTAAAAAAAAAAACATTATTAAAAATCAGTAATAAATAAATAAAAATCAATAAAAACAAAAAAATTAATTACCTTGGCTTTTGGCATAGCAACAGGTTCTGAGAATCCAAAGAATGGTAGAGCAAGATTTACAAATCCATTTCTATAATCTTCCAATGTTTTCTTATTTCCAATTATTTTATATAATTCCAAACATACCAAACCAGTTATTAATGCTGTAGTGGTAGCTATGGCAGGTATAATCTTTCCAGCAATAAATTTGGTCTTATGACGATCAGCGCATTGAATTCCATAATTCATGGCTCTTAAATTAGAAGCGGCAGTAATAAAATCAATATGATAATTTGTATCATCATCTTTTTCAAATACAACAGGATTTAATCGATATCCAGGAATTGATGATGGTTCAGGTAAAGAATGAACAATTTTTCGTAATTCAGATTCATCAGTATTTTGTTGAATAGTTTCATTCTCTTGTACTTGAATTTTGACACCTGATTTTGGAATAAATTTGGGTACACTGACTTCTTTTAAAATCTTCTTCACATAATCAATATTAGATTCACCTGTGGAAAAAAAAAGTAAATTTATAATTAATAATTTATTTATTTATTTATAATTAAATTAATAATGACTTATTACATTCATTCAAAAAATTACCTTTGAGACCATAATTAAATGCGTGTAAATTTGCTGCTGTTATAATAAATTCTAAATGAATTTCCTACGGAAAATAATAAATATAATTATATCAGTAAATATATATATATATAATATAAATTTTAAATTTCACCAAATATATTATTTATTTAAAAAACATACGTTTTCAGGATCAAAAACAATTGGGTCAGGTGCTCTTTTGGGACCGGACCAAAACGGTGTACCCGATGATGTGATCTATTCCAAAAAAAAAAATAATAATAGATATATTAATATATTAATTTTTTCTTGTTATCGTGTATGCATTATAAACTATATATATTTACTATATATATTATATAAAAATGCTTACAGAATCTTTCGGAAAGTTAAAAAGCAATTGTTGAATATTATTATTATAATGTTCTTCAAATTTGAATCGTGCCCATTTAACGCAATGGTCAAAACTATATGGTTTATCAGCCACAAGACTATTTGAAATATTCTCCAATACTTCTTTCGCGTTACCACCTTGTTTTATGGTGGATTCCACAAAATTCGGTTGACTTAAGTAAAGATTTACATTTTCCGAGGGTATCTTAAATAATCCTTCAAATAAATCTCGAGCCCATTGAATGGTATGTTCGATGGCATTGGGAAAATTTTTTAAAGTACAAATGGGAATTGATTTTTCGGGAGGATCTTGTGATGATGAATAAGATTCCGTGAGGTAAGGAATAACTACTTGAGTGTTACCCTTGGTGCCTAAAGTTCCTGATTCTAATAAAGGTTTTCTAAAGTAGACACAACGTCTATCCATGTATTTTCCTATATTAATTGATAATAATATAAAATATATATGTGTGTGAAAAATATAAATAATATGTTTACTCACTAATAAACAAAAAAAAAAAAAAAAAAAAACTTACGAGCATCAACGTTGTCTAAAGCATTAGTAACACAATCCAAAGATTCAAAGAAATCATCATTAAATACGTTTTCTGTTTCAGGACCAACACGATCTTGATATACATTGATTTTGCTTACAGTGTGAGGATTCATTTTAGCAATAGCAGATGCGGCACATTCTGATTTCAATTTCTATAAAAAAAATAAAATAAAATATATATATACACACATACATATATAAAATTTATTCGTAAAATTTCATAAGAAAATCATTGTCAGCACAGCGCAGTTATATAGTTGTATAATTGTATACATACTCCAACATCAAGAGGACGGAACAAGAATTGTCGATTTAAATTACTCTTTTCAATTGTGTCCATATCAGTAATATGAATAATTCCTCTAGAACCAGTACCCAATCCCATCATGGCCCAATTCTTTAACATCTCACAACCAATAGCACCGGCACCAACCTAAAAAAAAATGAAAAAAATGAATTATATAGAAATTATGGTGAATTATGGGAAATTATATGCCGAACTAATTTTTTTTTTAAATGAATAAATTTACTGAAAAGTATTTAAATACCAAGAATTGCCTGAAATTAGAAATATTATCTTGAAATTGTTTACCAAAAACAGCTATTTGGCCATCGTATCGAGAATTACACTAGTAAAATCATTTATATAAATATATAGAAATTTGAATATATAGATAGATAGATATATATATATAAAAGTGAATAATAACTTACTGGAGCATATTCTTCCGGATTTTGTGGAAGATTATCCGGAAGAGATTCCAATGAATCGAAATAAAAGAATTGATGAATGGGATGAAATTTTCCACTACAAGCTTTAAGTACTTCTTGAGCAACCAAACCACCAATAACTGCTACCATTGGTGACAAATCACCGGCAGCACCATAAGCAAGTTGTTTAATAATTTTATCATCAATTTCCGTCTGTAAATTTTAATTAAAAAAAATTGTTATAATTTAATTATATTTTGTTATGTAATTATTTTAAATGAAACTAATAAAATTTATTATACCTTTTCCTCACATTGCTCATTAAAATCTTTAGTTAATTGAAGAATTTCTTCGGCATCACCTTCATGATGTGGACGGGGAAATGAACCATGTTTTCCAACAAATGATTGTAACGCTTGAAAACCAAGATGCAATTGACCGGGTCGATTGAATTTCCCATAATCTGAAACTAAAAATTCCGGTTTTGTCAAAGATTCTCGAAGTGATTTCTATATACATATATACGTTTATTTATTTATTTAAATTAAAAAAATTCACTTGATAAATAGCCACGAGAAAGAAAGAGAAAAAAAAAAGGTAAAGAAATAATAAAGATAAACTTACAAATGGAAGCGTTTTTGGTTGTTTAACTTGTGTGAAAATTCCTCCAGTAATATAATTCCCAAAATTTGAAGTATCACCAATACTAAAGGAATACGGACCTAAAACATTGTCATGAATTTATGATGAATTTATGATGAATTTGTGGTTGAATTTATTATAAAATATAATTCGTAAACCCACATAATGTACATACCAATTATTTTAATTTTTCTTGGTTCACTATCATTCAATTCTTCCATACCCTTTATCTCGGTGAAAGTCACGTATTCCCCATCTTCCAAACCATGTCGTGTATCATCTAAGCAAGTGACGATACCATCTTCTTCTTTAGAAATTGCTGCGATCATACCTGATAAGGAATTTTCGCCGGTAACATCGGAAATAACGAAATTTTCTCCAAAATCGTTGAACACAGTACTAATAATCATAATAATCATAATTAATATAATTAATATAATTTATATCACAATTATCATAACGTTTTGATAAAAATAATAAATAGGATTTATTTACCCGAATAAACCGCGCACATCGGTTGAAATAAAATGTATTCCATTAGCATGAGTAAAATCATTAATTTCCAATTGCTTTGTCAATGGAGTTTCTGTAAGTACAATAACCTAAATTGATATATGATGATTGATGATGATGATGATGATGATGAACAAATTATATTTTATTAAATTAATAATAATAATAATAATAATAATAATAATAACGCGTAATTAATGTAATTAATCAAAATTTTATTTACTTGATAATTCCTTATTTTATCATTTGTCAATTCACCCTTCAATATAGATACAGGTACATATTGATTAAGTTCTGCCAATCGTGGCGCAGTTACCGAATCTCGGGATTTTCCTATATCTTCTTCACAAAGGAAAAACTATTATAATAAATTAAAAAAATCAAACATCATATGTAAATAAAAAAATTCATTTTTTTTTTTTAAATTTTACTTAATAATAATAAAATTTACTATTATTATTATTATAAAATAAAAATAATTTTAGAAATAGATTCATTTTTTTTTTAATTTCTAACCTGAGTCGCTAAATCAGCTATTTTGACTGTCTCGGGATCATAGAGAGTGACACTCTTTACACCAGCAAGTACGATATTTTTTGCTTTATTTTAAAAATATATGTTGAATGATATACATTTAATGAACGTGAAAATGATATTGATAATAATTAACATTTTTTAATCATTTAAAATTAAGAATAAAATATCTACCAATTTCAACCCCAAGTCCTTTGAGACCAACGATAAGGATATTAGAACTTCCCATTTTTCGCATGGCCTCGTGCCCAAGTACATAACTGCGTTTTTGAAATTGAAATAATAATAATATTTTATTATTCAGAGAGTAGATATCAAATAATAGTAATAATAATGATAATGATAAAAATAATAATAATGACCGTATATATATTATATATATATACGAAAAAAAAAGACGATCAAAATTTGAATAAATTACAGTTGTCGAGAATAAAGCCCCTCGTCAATTTCATGCTGTTCAGTAGTAGGTTCGATTTCCATTTTTTATGAAATTTAAAGAAAATAAAGAATAAATGATATGATCGTGAAATCTTTTAGTAATAATAAATGGTCACTTGAATTATGAATTTCGGAGAAAGTCAAATCAAAGTCAAATCACCCTTTATATAGTAATACTTGTAATACGAAGCCATTTTTCTGCATATATATAAATTTTTTTTTTTTTAAAGAATTCGATTTATTTCAATTATTCAAATTATGCCCGAAAGTGTTAAATTTTTGGAACTCGAGAATCAAGAGTCTCCAGTTTCTAAAAAAATTGGTAAAAAATAATTATACGTTTTATAATACCAGAATAAATAATAAATATTTACTTTTATAAAATAGATATTCAATTTTATTTATATTTTGTATTTTAGTCGAATTACTGAAAGAAAGGCCTAAAACAAATCAACTTTCACCGAAAATAATAGAAAACATTTCAGATAATAATAATAATAACAATAAAAATAACAACAACAACAACAACAACAATAATAAAAATAATGAAAAATTTAAAACTTTTCCGTTAAAGTCTCCTTCGTCACGTAAGTATCAAAAATATATATTTATTATATTGAGTTCATTATATCATATTTTTTTTTTTTTTAAAAAAAAAAAATGAAGAATTAAATAATATTCTAACATAATAATAATAATATATAGTATATAAAAGAATTGATGAATTTTTACCTCAAATTGCTGCCGATAATAAACAACTTTCTAATAAAAATCCAACCAAAATTAATATTGAACATATTGAAGATGGAATAGAACGCGTTATTGAATGGGTAAATAATATAAAATTTATATATTTCAATTTATTATTTCATATATTTCATATTTATTATCATCATTATTATTATTATTATTATCAGGATTTGGGAATTGGTGTATTTGAAAATAAAAAAGAATTTTCAGAAGAAGGAGAAGATATTGATATGGTGATAAGTAATAATAATAACAATAATAACAATAATAATAACAATAATAATAATAGTAGTAATAATAGTAGTAATGTTAATAGTAATAGAAATAATATTATTAGTATAATAAATTCAGAAACAAAGAAAACAGGAAAAGGTGAAACGAGAAGAGATGAAATAACGCGACAACAGAAAGAAAAGAAAGAAAATGATGATCAACTATTGAAATTTATTATAGATAGTATAAAGTATAATGATGATGACAATGATGATGATGATGATGATGATGATGAATTTAACGATATAGTAAACAATAAAGTAGATAATAATAAGGTGGAAATGCTTACAGAAAATAAAAAGTAATTATTGATGCACTTGAAATAATTAATATAAAAATAATTTATATAATAATTTAAAAATGATTTTAAAATAATTTATATAATAAATTGAATAAATTGAGGAATAAAGCCTTTATTATTATTATTATTATTATCCATCCAATAACAAATATTTAATCAACTCTGTCACAACTTTTACATTAATGCTATTCCCTAAAACTTTATATCTTTGTTTAAGAGTAATTTCTGGTGAAAATGAAAATTCTTTAGGAAATCCCATTATTGAAGATATTTCATATTCAGTGAAGTAACGTAATTTTAATAATCTTAGTGAAGAGATTATTTCTTCTTGAGATTGAGGAGGTGAAGAATTATTATTGTTGTTGTTTTTATTTGTTAAGGGTGAGACTTTATGAAATATTTCATTTGCCTTTATAAAATGTATTGAAATGTGTTAAATGTATTAATTGTATTAATTGTGTTGAAATGTTAATATCCAAATTAAAATATACATACATTTAATTCTTCATTTAATTGTAAAATCGAACCAGTTGCTTCAACATAATGATAATATCCTTTTGTAAAGCAACAACTTCTTTTCAATGATGGTTTTACTATATCTTTTAATAATAATAATGAATTATTATTATTATTAGATTATTATTAACTAATAAATTATATTGAATAATAAATTATAAATTAATTACCAAATAATTTTCCATATTTAATTAATATCTTTATATTATTGTAAAGTAATATTCATTCATTTAATATTCATTCATTTTTATATTATTTTATCATATTATTTCATAAAGATTAATTTTTTATAATATTAATTTCTATATCTAAAGTTTATTTACCTTATCAGAGATATTATACTTCTTATCTTCATTTAAATCATCTTCATTTTGTAAATATTCTTTTATGAATTTGATTTCTATTTTGTTATTGTTATCATTAATTTGTTTATTATTATATGGTGAAGGTGAAGATGTGTTGTCTTTCATTTTAATGTTATCATGATTTAATGTAATATTATTATCTAATTGATCTATTTCATTATCATCTTTTTTCTCTTCCAATTTAATATTTTTAAGATCTTGTTTTTCTGTTCCCTTTCCTTCCTCTTCTTCTCTAATATCTACGAAAGGTTGATCATATGGTGAACAAGGAATGTGACATAAAATTTTAGATGAATCTGATTCTTTAAATGTAAGTGGTTTTTTCTTTGCCTATAATGAAATAATGAAATAATTAGAATTACTAAAATAATTAATTAATTAAATTTAAATAAATATCCAATTAAATAATAATGGATTAATAAAATAATTAAAATACCAATAAATAATATCTTAATCTTGAATTTGGAATTCCTAATTGTAAAGGAGTAATAAAAAATTCTTGATAATTGTAATTACAATTATTTAATTGTTTTATTAATGTATTTCTAGTATCCGATTCCTATATATTTATAAATTAATATTTATATATATTTATTGAATAAATAAATCGAGATTTAATAAATAAATTAATTGAATAAAAATTAATCGAATAAATTAATAAATTATATCAATAGTTATATTTTTAATAAATTATATTACTTTACTTCGAATCCTTTAACATTTTCAATTAATATCCATTTTGGTGGATTCTTCATTTTATCTAATAATCCAATTAAATAAATAAATGATTTTGATCTATTATCTTTAGATCCTTGAAGTCGACCAGTTCGAGTATATGGTTGACAAGGTGGTGACATTAACCATATATCAGCTTTGAATGAGTCATAATAATTTAATGATAAGGATTCTATATTTCGCTTGATTATTATTTGATTGATTATTTTCTTATTTTATTTTATTATATTTTATTATTATTTTTTTTTCTTCTTTACTTTAAGGAATTGCTAAAAAAAAATATCATTGTAATAATAAAATATATTTAAAATTACCTGTTGCACGATAGAATTTTTTTGTTCACTTTTTTCAAAATTAGATCTATAGATTGAATTCGCTATAGTATTTATATCAAATGCTGCCAAAAACTCTCCCGAATAACCTGTTAAATTAAATGCGAAATGCTTTTTTTTTTAAAAAAAAAAAATGATTAATGTTAATAATGAAATAAGCTAATAATAATAATATCTTTTGGAAAAAAAAAATATAATATAATATAACATATGTACCATTCCACCAATTCCGGAATAAAATTCTAAAATTCGATACATTTCGTATCTTTCAAAAAGTGACTTTTATCGATCAATTTTATAAGTGAACTGGGAATAGACTTTCCTTTTTCACTAATCATATGGGCTCCATTCGATTTTGTCACATAAAACCAGAACATGCAGAATTTTAAAATAATATTGTAACATGACTTTGTAATACAATAAAATAAAGCTAATAATAAGGTTAATAGTATTTTTCGTTGTTTTCATAACTTTAAAATATATTCTAAATCGGTTCTAAATCGGTTTTTGGAATCGTTTGAAATCGTTTGAAATTTCAAAATTGCAACTTTTATGAACTAAATATGCCAAATGAATCAGTGAAAAACTTAATTATGGTAATTTTATATTTATATAAACTTTATTTTATTCACTAAACATAACTAATTATTTAAATTATAGATAATTATTCAACAAGAACATTTAATGAAGATTATCCAAATTCGTCTCGCATTGTAGCTACATATGTATCGGATAGTATAACATTTGTGTCATGGTATAATATAATATCATTGGGGCATTATCCTACTAATGTTGTTATGACACAAAAAAATTCAAAGGAAAGAAAACAATATTGGATACCCGATAATTACATTGTCGAAACTGAAATGGGAAAGAGAAAACTTCGTTGTGAAATGAAGTATACTTCAAATCAAAGAGTCAAATAATTTATTTTTTGGAAAGAAAATAGTGCCGAGTAGAGTGTTATAGTGAAAAATCAGCCACTGGTGCAATAATTGAATTTTTAAAGGTATAGATATTGTATATATATTTTGAATTTAATAAATTATCTAATAATATTTATATTTATTAGAATATTGGTCATAAAGCAACAAAACTTTCAGGTCCTCGAATTTTTGGATTAGATATGGAAAATTACATCAATGTCAACTAGAAATTTCCAATAAATCTATAACTTCTAGAAAAAGACCTCTTTCTCTTATTCAATCTAAATCTGGACAAAGTAAACGTTTTACTGCTTTTGGAAAAGATTCAGAATAAAATCTTATGTCCTTAATGTTAAAACACAATATGATTACAAGAACTGGTCAACTAGCTATTTCTGTTCATAATATTGAATTGGAATTTAATGGCAAAATCATCAATTTAACATATAACAAAAATGTTGAATGTGAGAAATTAGATGCTATTGTACACTTGCAATGAATCTCTATTAGCAATAGATGGATATCGACATTTAACTGCTGTTGAATCACATCTTATTCGTGAATATCACATTGGAGAACACAGAAACAACATTACAAATATTATTAATAAAAAAATAAGAATAAGAATATTTAATCTTGACAAAATTTAGCAAAATGATAATAGTTTGAATATTTTGGAAGATTATAATGGAGAAATATTAGTTGGTGAAATAGAAATTGGAAATGGTGCATATGGATTGATATAAACTTTACTTGAAGTATTAATTTCTATTTGGAAAAATTCTTCTCCACCTGTTTTAAATAATGGAGAAAATTAATTTGAAAATTGAATGTGATAGATGAAATGTAGGATGCAAACAAAATCACATAATGATGATGTTTTGTTTATTAAATAAAAAACAAAAGGTTTTAAAACCAGATTATCAATATTGGTAATAATTTTATATTT
The DNA here is from genome assembly GCA_910592015.1 of Diversispora eburnea. Classification (NCBI taxonomy): domain Eukaryota; kingdom Fungi; phylum Glomeromycota; class Glomeromycetes; order Diversisporales; family Diversisporaceae; genus Diversispora; species Diversispora eburnea. The sequence goes on along the minus strand of CAJVPK010000243.1, from coordinate 7,363 downwards.
ATTCATTTATTAAATAATTATTTTTTAATAACTTTATATTTTATTAAAATTATAATATTTGTCTTTACATTGGATGAGAAAATTATAATGATTTAGCAAAAGTTAATAGAATATTTCAATATTAGCTACATGATTTAAAAGATAATAGAATTATAGATTAGTATAATATACATTGGCCTATTGAATTTTATTTTTGTGGAGATTGGAAAATTACATATATTATTAAAGGTATAAATATTTCAAATTCTAAATATTTTTGTTTATTCTATGATTGTGAATCATCAATATGGTGGGATATGGATAGAATATGGAAAAATGAAAATAATTCTAAATGTAAGTTGATATAATATTTAACTTAATATTAAATAATAAATATTAATTTTTTATATATTAATTACAGGTAAAAAAAAATAACCTTTATTTCCTGCAATTAATCAAGAAAATTATATACCTGATGAATTACATTTGATATTACATATATCAGATGTTTTATTGAAATGTTTTTTTTGAATTTATTTAAAAAAAAAGAATTTGCAAAACAAATCAAATCAGAAATTGAAATTACATTTAAAAATATAAAAATTTAATTTGAATTTTTCCAGTCAAAGTTAAATAGTAAACTATAGAACTGGATATCTTTAATGGGTTCCAATAAAAAAGAAGATGTTAAAAGATTTTCCAGTTATACAATTTATTTCTGGTGATCATGAAAAGATATAGAAAAATTGTGACATGAATTTTATCATTTATATACAATTTTACATATTTTGGAATCACCTTCAAATCAAAAAATTAATCAATTTGAAATTGATGCACAAAATTGGATCTATCTATTTTGTTATCTTACTTAAGGTTATATAAATAGCACTGATCAAATTTGTGGTTTATATAGAAAAGAGGATATAATTTCTTATATACATGTTTTTACTAAACATGTATTTTAATTTTTATGTGAATTAAAAAAAAATACTTTCATTACAATACTTTTTTACATTCAGTATTGAAAAAAAGAATTATAAACAGGTATAAATATTATACTTAATTTATAATTTGTTATATATTTTATTGATTAATTTTTTTTATTACAGGTTCATCTATTTTTTGGTAGTATTACCATAGGTGGGAGAACTGATAGAAAGTTTGTTGTCTATAATATGATGTCATTTGAAAATCACCAATTGTATTATTTACTTAATAATACTTCTAAAAACTAATAATTCAAAATGTTAATGTGAATAAAGAAAATATATAGTTATTCTATAACATTTGATATATAGTTTATATATAATTATTGAAGTGATGTATGAGGTAATATAAAATTATAATATGTAATAGTTAATTCCAGAGGTTTATTTGGTTTATTTCTAAATAAATAATATAAATTCAATAAAATAATAATTACAAATTATTTTAATTAATTATATTAAATAATTTATATTATACTTATTAATAAATTTCCCATAATCAATTAAGAATGTACATGTTGCAGTACCACATTAAAAAGTTTATTTATTTTTATTTAATTTCAATAATGACCTATTGAAAATAAATTTACAATTACTTATTTTTTATAATTATATTATTTAATGTGAAAATACTTATCAACTAAATTTCATTTGATATATTTCCTCATTATTAGCAAATAAAATGTAACCAGTAATTTTTGTTTCAGGATTTTGCTTAGAACTCCAATTTTCATAATTAAGTATTTGCTTAAGTCTTTCTTCACCTGCCTTTCCTTGAAAGTGACAATAATATTTTTGTTATATTGGACTATAACGAAAACTAGATTTATTTTCAAATAAATTTACAAAAATATTTTCAGAAAATACACTGATTGTAAATTTTTTAGAACCAATGGAGTGTCTATTAAATTCAAGTTTCCTTTTAATAAGAATTATAAATGTATTTTAATATTAGTAAACAAGTTCAAAGGAAAATAAAAAAAAGTGAAACTCTATAAAATACAATTTTGTTATTGCAATGTTTATTTCTTTCATATATTATATATTTATTTTTAAAAGGAAAATTTTGTTGGCAAAGGAAGCATTTGTGAGTTTCTTTAATATTTTCATATACAGTATATTTATGTTGTAAATATTTTTAAATTTATAACGTGACATCCAGAAATCATATATGTAACATTATATGATATTTAAAAATTGAGTGGAAATAAAATCAATCTATATGACAAAAAGCACTAACATTAAAATCACAATTTAATATTTTTCAAGAAGTAGAATTTTTTTATCAATATTAGAACCCTTCATCTTTCACTTAACAACAAAAAGCATATCATATTAATTTATTATAACTTTTTTAAAAAATTATTTCATTCTGTATTTGGAAAAAATAAAAAATTAACAAAGAAATTTAAACCTTAGTGTACTAATCTTTTATTGGAAATTGCACAAAGTGAATAGGTAAAAATTAAAAATAAAATTATAAAAAAATTTAATTTAAGTAAAGATATTGAATTTAGAATAATGGTTGACTTGTTAAATAATTTAATTCCAATAATATTGAATATATATGCTATATTATTTAAATTCAAATTATTTGAAAAATATATTGAAACAATATTTCAAATTTGAACATTCATATTATGATAAAAAAAAAATTATAATAAGGCACCTCTTGTTTTTTTATCTGACTTTTTTATTGAAATGATAATAATTATTCATTTACAGATATAATTAAAAACTATTTATCAAATTTTAATAATTATTATGTAGAAAATATGCATAGTAAAATTTGAACAAATATTTTATCAAATGCAACTGCTGAAAATATGGTAAAAAACAAGTTTATATTGTTAATATAAATATATTTTATTTTAATTTTTATAAAGTATTAAAAATATTAAATTTTTTTTTTTGCTCTAGTAAGGTCTTGCTTCAAATTTATTAATTAAGAAAAGAGAAAGTCTTTTACATTATTATTACATATATTAAAAATATTAAATAAATATTAAATAAATAATAAATAATTTGTTTTAAATAAAATAATAGTAAATTGGAATCTTTTATTTAAAGATATTTATAATAAAATTCGTCATTACTTATATTTTCAAACTACACTTGATTTTTTATATAAAAAAACAAGTCTATTTTTATTAAATTACTTTGAAATATATTTAAAAATCAAGAAAAAAGTATTTTAAAATATATTAGAAGAAAAAAAAAAAATTAAAAACTTATTAATTAACTACTTTGGAAGAAGAGATAGATTTATATTATTTTCCAATAGCTTATAACACTTCACATTTGCTAAAATTAGGATTATGTGATACATGTGAATTTTCTTTAAATAATGTTAATAGTGTAATACTTGTTTATAGTTATGATTACCATATGTTTTGTTATAGTGGAAAATATACTTGCACACAAAATTATTTTAAAGTTCCAAAATTGCAATTTTGAAAAAGAAAGTTGAAATATTTTTTCATAGAAGATAAAATTATTTTACTTAAAACCCAAAATTTTTTGACCACCCAGATTTATTCTTTGATTAAAGATATATATAATTGAATACTTTTTTTACTTCTATATATAAAATAGATTCTGCATAAATCTCAAAGTCGAAATATTTCAAAAATCTAAAATCAATTTTGGAAACATATATAGTGGAGAATGTAACTATTGGAAAAATTTTTATAAGAATAGTATATTTGAGAATATAAAATTATTTTTGAAAAGATCTGAAAAAAAAAATTAAAATACTTACTTAAGAAGATTTTGATAATGTTGAAATCAAAATTGAGGAGGAAGAAATAGAAGAGATAGAAAGTGAAAAAATAGATAAATTGTCTTTATTAATAGATACAATTAATAAAATAGAAAGTTAATAATAAAAAATTAAATATATCATTTATTATAATATGTAATTGTATTTTGTTTTTGGAATTCACTTCTAAGATAACTTTGTAAATTAAATAATCTCAAAATGATTTTCACCACAAAGTAATAGAATAGCAAGGAAAAATATATTTCGTAAAATATTATAGCAAATTGTCACATTCTTCATATGACACATTATAGGCAAACGTAAAAACATATGAATTTTTATATATAAAATTCAAGTAATATAATAATCAAAAATGAAATTCTTTATGTTGGTAAAAAGTGGTTAGAAGGATTTATGTACTGTCACAAGCTTAGTAATCAGCACTGTATAATAGTATCACAAAGATTACCAGAAGATTTAATTGAAAAATAATATGAATTTTTAAATTTTATTTTTTATCGTCATATTCAATATGATTATTTTTTAAAATTAATTGAAAATATAGATAAAATATCATTATCTTTTGATATATCTAACAAATATAACAATAGAAGAAACTAGTGCTAATACAGTTAATATACATACTACAGGTTATGAAAAATCTAATTTTACAGTTGTTCTTTATTATATGACAGTTGGTTAAAAATTACTACCATTAATAATCTTTAAACTTGTAAATGTTTCATCACAAATTTTTCTATTAGGTATTGTAATTTGTGTAAATCATGAGGGATATATGAATTTAGATAAAATAGTTTGATGAATTGAAAACATATGGAATCAATATGTAACAAAATCTATTGATCCTTATTCATTACTTGTATTAGACTCATTCCGTGGTCATATAATAGATCTTGTAAAATATAGATTTGATAAGAAAAATACAAACTTGATAGTTATTTCAAATAGTTTTACAAATAAATTGTAACTACTTGATATTTGTATAAATAAATCATTCAAAAATAAGATATAATATATTTAAATTCTTGTTTAATTTTTTTAAAATAAATTTAAAATTAATTAATTTAATTTTAAAATCAAATTATTTATTTATTTTTTTCATTATTTTTTATAATATCACCAATATTATAATGATTGAATAATAGAAGAAATTAAAAATCTTATATTAACTGGTCAAATATAATATCCTGTATATAATTTGATAACTGAATAAATACAAAATTTGTAAAAAAAAAATTGATGATAAACTTATACAATGTTCTTCTAAATGTTGTAATATATCAAATTTGCAAGATGGTATAGAAGACAAATATATTTTTTATTATGATAGGTTGATGAAAAAAAGTTAAATGATAAAGATTAATATAGATAATGATTTATTAAATAATCCTGAAGTAAAGAATAATAACGAAAATAATAAATATGAAAATAAAAGTAAAAATAATGAAATAAAGAAAATAATATAGAATTAAATGAAAGTGATGAAAAAAATAGTATAGAATTAAATAATAGTAATAAAGAAAATAATACAGAAATAGGTAATAGTTATTAGGAAATTTTTTCTAGTGAAAACCTTTGAAAGTTAATATTAATATAAGTATTTCGTTATTCACTGGTCAAAAATTGATAAAACATATACATATCGGGTACTCGATATGTGCATAGTATGTCCCTAATATCGGGCGTATATCGGATACCCGATATGTGTAAAAAATATTTTATATATATATCGAATACCTGATAAGTGTAAAAAAATATTTTCTATACCTATTGGGTACCTGATATACGCCCGATATTAGAAACGTACCATGTACATATCGGGTATTCGATATGTGTATGTTTTATCAATTTTCGACCAGTGATTTTTCGATATATTATCTTTCGAAAGTCTTCGTTAACCTTTGAAGGTTATCAATTTTGATATTTTCATGTAGCAAAATTTTGTAAATATTATTATTTTCATAGTAAATTCATATCAATAACTTTAAAGATTTATCAATTTTGATATTTTCATATATAAAATTTTATGAATATTATTGTTTTCATAGTAAATTTGTATCGATAACTTTTGAAGGTTATTGATTTTGATATCTTCATGTGTGAAATTTTGCAAATATTATTATTTTCATAATAATTTTATATCAATAACCTTCGTTTATGTTAAATATTCATAATATATCATTTCGATGATCATTACTTATATTTATATCACTACAATTTTCAATCGATATTACACTGTCAACAATATCCTTCAAAGTTTATTGCAACAATTTTAATTGACATTGTATTGTTAATAATATCTTTCGAAGTTTATTATAGTAATTTTAATTGACATTGTATTGTCAATGATATCCTTTGAAGTTTATCATAACAATTTTAATCGATATTACACTGTTAACAATATCCTTCAGAAGTTTATCGTATATTAACAATATCCTTTAAAATTTATTGTAATGAAATTGCATTGTTAACAATATCTTTCAAAATTTATTACAACAATTAAGGTTAGTATTTATGTTCACTGAATGTAATTATATTATTGTTATAATTTTATTAGATATCATATTAATCTAAAGTTTATTAGTATTAATATATTTCTAAAACCTTTGATGATTTAATATATTATAGTTAAAGATTTTTAGAATAACTAAACAATTAACAATTATCTTTTAAGTTTATATTACTACATTTTAATTGACATCGATATCCTTTAAAGTCTATCATATTATTGATTATCATTTCAAATTTTCTTCAAAGGTTAATGTTTTTTTTGTTTGTACAACAAGATTCGTTATTTTATATGACTTATTATTTAACTATATATCTTTTGTTTATTTTTAGAATAACTACTTTTACTCTCTCTGAACAATCTATACAAAATTCTTCAAAAATAAATAAATTTATATCTTCATATTTTTGTTATTGTTATATTAAAATACATCAAATAAAAGGCAATAATTTAAAATATATTTAATAATATTTATTGGTTTGCGTCAACTTTATTTTATAACTTAACAAGTAAATAAATATATTTTATACTTTGTTTACTTTCAGAAATATCTTATTAACTTTAACATATACTTATAAAACATTTCAAAATGATATATTTATATCTTCTTATAATTTATTCTGTTGTTATATCAAGTATATTAATTTTGTAATGTTATTACTTGACCTATGTAATTTTATTTTATAATATAAGAATATTAATAATATATATATCAATAGAATATCTTTAAAGAAATGAAAACTAATAAGTTATTTCTGCAAATTTATAAGGTAAAAAAATCTAAAATTTTTTTGTATAATTTAAAGATCTTTTTTAAAAAATTTATTTATTAAATAATTACATTAAGGTTTTATATAAAAGTATTTAAAATTATAACAGGTTCTCCCTTTGTTAATATATTCATGACAACAATATAAGTATTCAACTATTTATTTTAAAAAATTAATTTATTTCGAATCACAAAATGTTATAATATTTAATTATATATGAGTATTTTGAAGATATACGATGTAATATATTCTGATAGTTCAAATAATAAAAAATTCAAATTAATAATATTAACTTTAATTATTATAATAGAAAATTTATAAGAAATTTGAAAGAAAT
>CAJVPK010000242.1:0-46056 GCA_910592015.1 Diversispora eburnea | reverse complement strand
ATATTCTCTTCAAGATTACTTAGTATTATTTTTAAGATTTCATTGGTATAAAATAATATTTTATATGTAACAACGATTGATAATTTTCTTTAAACAGTAAATGATCAACAACAATTTCGATCATTTTTTAGTCGTGTCTAAGTAAAGTTCTAATTTTCACTAGAAAATATAAAATATGGTACTAATAAAAGTTGTAGATTTAATTTAGGATTATAACTTTTTATAAGATAATAGGTACTTCTGATAGATAGTTACTGAAATCGAAAGAGATTTCAGTTAATAATTTAATTTAATATTTTTGGTAACTTTTATTTAAGACAAGATTTTAAAACGAGTAAGCATCCAATTTGAATAAATAAGATATCATGCAATAGCCCTTAATTCGAGAATTCTTTTAAAAAAAAAGTTTGTGCAATTTAAATTATTTATTGTGCCAGAATTGACCCTTGAAATTTTTAAAAAAATTTAATAAAAAACAGCTGTCCGAATACTTTTAGCAGGCCAGTGTATAGTGTACTTAGATTATACTTGTACACAAAATTATTTTGAAATTCCAAAATTGTAATTTTGAAGAAAAAAGTTAAAATAGTTTTTCATAAAAAATAAAATTATTTTACTCAAAATTCAAAATTTTTTGATTACCCAGATTTATTTTTTGATTGAATATACAAATAACTGGATACTTTTTTTACTTCTATATATAGAATAAATCCTGCATAAATCTCAAAAAGTCAAAATATTTCAAAAATTCAAAATCAATTTTGGAAATATATATAGTTTAGATAATATATATGTAATATACTTGATAGCATGATTAATAAATAGCAAATTGTTTAGAAAAAGATATTTTTTTTTCTGTTCAAAAAAACTGACATGACAAAATTGAACTATGTATTATATTGTCTAGAGGATAAGTTATATTCACTTATCTTTGATGCAGCAAAACTAAACCACATGTCATGTTGTTTAGGAGATAGGTCATACCTACTTATTTTTGACATGACAAAATTAAATTATGTGTCATCTGCAATGACTAGTCATACCTATTCATATTTGATACAGCAAAATTGAATTATGCATCATCTGCAATAACTAATTATCAGGTCATGTCTACTCATCTTTGATGTAACAAATGTGATTTGAGTATTAGCCATATTGTCTAGGGAATAGGTCATGGCCACTTATTTTCAACATTCATTTTATATAGTAAACATGATTTGAGTATCACACAGGAAGCTACACATCTTTGACGCTACAAAACTAAGTTACGTGTCACTTATCTGACATAACAAAATTGAATTATGTATCAATTCTGAAACATCATAACCTATATTAAGTGGTCATCCTGAGATACCATAACATAATTATATTATGGTATCTCAGAATGATCACTAAAAATATATTTTTATTGTGATTATTGAGAACATATTATAATATCCATATATATTTTATTACTAATATAAATTAAAATTATAGTTTTATTTAAAATAATATATAATAACATATTATGAAATTTTATATCTTTACTTTTTAGATACTTTTTTTACAGTTTTAATTAGTACAATTTAATTCATACAAGAGAATCAAGCTCATGTGAAAAGTTTTTTGATAGTTTAATAAGAAAAATTCTAAATAAAACTAGTTTTTTTACTTATGTTATAAACTAAAGGTTTTGAAAAGTGAGCTATAATAATATAAGTCTTCTTTGAGGTCATTGGGAAAGATAGCCGTGTGCAAAAATTCAAAGGTTAAATTTGACAATTATCTATTAATAATGTGTGACATGATACAGTCTACTCTTAAAAAATTCAAAAAATAGATTTAGCCTTACTCTTTATACCTAGGTAAATTCTTTAATTAAAAGTACACTGGATACTTTTTTTATCTCCATATATAAAATAGATATTTCAAAAATTTCAAAAAATCAAAATACGTAAGAACATATATAGTACAAATAATTTAAACAAACAAAAACCTGTAATATAGATGATAGTATATATACAATAGATAAATTTGATTCTTTTCAATTTTTATTACAACCAATAAAGTAAAGACAAATTTACTTCAATATTTTTTTATATAATTAAATTTGAATATATTTACATTTTGTATGAAATTAGAACAATTTGCAAAAGAAAATACAAAAATGCAAAGTCAAGATATGCTGAGCTCAATATCAGAATCATGGAATTAGAACAGTTGACAAAGAAAATACTGAACTTAACAAAATTGAAACAAAAGTAATTGCAAAATGATAATGATATCAAAGAAATCAAACAATTTTTAGCCAATACTATTCTCTCTTATGAAACAAATTATAACAATATTTTCAAACAAGCCCTGTTCCTAAAGAACAAGAAAATATATCTGATAACATATCCAATTCTAATGCATCCCAGTCTATTTATACAGAACCCAAGATTAACATTTTCTAAAAAATCCTTTGTAATATGCGCTACTTCATTTCTATCGGTTGCTTAAGTAATTTTACTATCTATGAAGTAATAAATTAATTATAGACTATTTAAACTATTAAATAACTAACCAACTTTTGTTTTTTGCAATCCATAGTTTATTACTTTACTTTTGTTTTATATTTTGAATTTATTGATTCTTAACTAGACAAACAAACTAGGTAATATATTTTAAAGTAATCAAAAAGACATGAAATTGATTATCAACAAAAAAAAAATTTTTTTGCGAGAGGATTCACCCACATTATTTGTTTGATTTTATTGTACTACAAAGTCAAGTGCACTAACAATTTTCGTACCCGTCTATCAAAAAATATTTCTTAATTTTTTGTGACAAAACCGAATGGAACCAAATCAGCCTCAGATTGTGGTAAACGACATACCGATAGTAGAGGAGCCTCAACTCGCTACTATCACAGCAAAAGAACAAATCCCTGTTCAAGAACCACAAATCACCGTTCAAGAACCACAAATCGCTATTCAAGAACCACAAATCGCTGTTCAAGAACCACAAATCGTTGTTCAGGAACCACAAATCGTTGTTCAGGAATCACAAATCCCTGTTCAGGAACCACAAACCCCAGTTCAGGAATCACAAATCCCTGTTCAAGAACCACAAATCCCTGTTCAAGAGCCACAAATTTCAATTGAAGAACCACAAATTTCAATTGAAGAACCACAAATTTCAGTTGAAGAATCACAAATCCCTGTTCAAGAATCACAAAACCCAGTTCAGGAATTACAAATCCCTGTTCAAGAACCACAAACCCCAGTTCAAGAATCACTAATCCCTGTTCAGGAATCACAAACCCTTGTTCAAGAACCACAAATCTCTGTTCAAGAACCACAGATCCCTATTCAAGAACCACAAATCCCTATTCAAGAATCACAAATCTCAGTTCAGGAACCACAAATCTCAGTTCAGGAACCACAAATCCCAGTTCAAGAATCACAAATCGCTGTACTGCAACAAATCATTGCTCAAAATAAGTCAATCATTTTAGATAATGAAGTTGAACGAACATCCGAATCTAACGAGATTTTACGAACACAACCACCACCCTCTAATCCATCTAATCCATCTAATCCCCCTATTCTAAATGATTATGAAGTTGCACCGGGAATTGTGAAAAATGAAGATAATTTAATGGATACTTCAGCAGATACATCAGTTGAAACTTCAGTGGTGAACTCGGATTATAGTAGTGTTATTCCACCATCATCACTTACTTCATCATCAAATCCGGGGTCTCAGGTAGAATTTAACACGGCGATGGCGAAGGTGAAAGAAATTGCAGCAAAATTGGGAGTCAAACCGACAGTTGATACTACTGTCCCTCAAAACCATAACAATAACAATAACAATAATAACAACAACAATAATAATATTAATATTAATAATCGTAAGAATTACCTTTCTTCTATGAAATTTATGTAAAATGTATTATCATCATTAATTTGAATATTTATTATTATTATTATTATTTAATCTTTAATCTTTCTTCTAGCCGCTCAACAAGGTGTTAAACGTTCTCATGATGATAGTTATAGTTCTCATGGTTCCCGAGATAGTCGCGATGATTATCGTGAAGAATATCGAAGAGATTCTTATAATCGACGTGATCGAAATCGTTATGAAGATTATGGAGGGAGAGAGTCAAAAAGAGCAGCATACGATGGTTATTATTATTATTATTATTATTATATACATATATAATATTTTTTATTATAATATTTTTATGATAATATTTTTTATTATAATTTTTTTTTTTGACATTTTTTTTTCAATAGTCGAAAACGGAAATAGACATCGTTATGGTCTAGGTAGTGAAGAGAGACGATCACACCATGGATCACATTACGGACCGGGTAGTGATTTACCTCGGTCCACCACCCATGAAGAATTTAAAGTTCCCAATGCGGTTGTGGGTTTGGTAATTGGTCGTGGTGGTGAAAATTTGAAAAGAATTGAAAAACAAACAGGTGCTAGAATTCAATTTTCGCAAGGTAAATTAATTTGAAAGTTCACACGCTATTAGTGTTCATTGATTATTTTACATACTAATTTATTTATTACTTTATTTATTACTTTATTACTTTATTATTTTTATTACTTTATTATTTTTATTACTTTATCACTTTATCACTTTATCGTTTTTTTTTCTTTATCACTTTATCAACATATTACTTTATTAACTTTACAAAGATCAACCTCCAGATGTTGTAGAAAGAAGAGTAACAATTACAGGTACTATGGAAGATGTCAAAAATGCCAGAGGAATGGTTCAACAACTTGTAGAAGATGCTATTAATGGGAATTCCACTAGCCGTCGAGATTCGGGATCTAACCGATCAACTATCACGATTCATATTCCAAGTAGTAAAGTAGGTGTTGTTATTGGACGTGGTGGGGAAACTATTCGAGATTTACAAGATCGTAGTGGGGCTCGTATAAATGTTACCCCTGATAGTGCTGCCAGTCCTCAATCTAATGATCGACCTGTAACTTTGATTGGAGATGAAGCAGCAGTTCAAAGAGCGAAAGCATTAATTGATGAAATTGTGAATACGGGTGAATCCATCTCTGACAGAGTATGTATATAGATAAAAATTGGTCATACATATATTAAATATAATAATATCACATCAATAACATTAATAACTTTAATAACATTAATAATTAATAGGGTCATAAAGAATATCGCTCTAATAGTTATAGCGGTGCAAGTACGTATAGTAATGATAGTCATGGTAGTTATGGTGGAGGAGGAGGTGGTGGTGGTGGTGGAGGTGGCGGAGGTGGTGGTAGTCATTATGGTCCACATTCTGGTCCATATGGAGGACCTTCTGGAGGTAAGTCCAATCAAGATAGTATCACTATTCAAGTACCGAACGATTCTGTTGGATTAATTATAGGAAAAGGTATGTATCAATATTATATTATTTATTTGAATATTATATGATGATTTTATTATTATTATTTATTTATTTAATATATTTAATAGGTGGAGAAACAGTAAGAGCACTTCAACAGCAATCAGGTGCTAAAATACAGATTGAACCTGTACACGGTGCACCACCAGTTGAAAGAAATGTACAGATTATCGGTAAGGATATGAATAAATCATTGCCTACATGCATATGATGACTTTATTGCTTCCAAACGTGAAATTCAATGTTAGTTGTTCGATGCGCTCTACGTTCATGATAATGTCGCTTGTTGTAGGTTCTTCTGAAAATATTGCTATCGCGAAACAATTGATTCTTGAAAAAGCTGCATCTGGAAATGTACTGTCGTTTGTCATTCGCTTGTTGAGTGTGATTGCTATAATTTTTTTTGGATATTTTTGCTATTTAAAGACCTAGGGTCGTTATAATGCAAAATTTGTTGATGATAATGCATGTATTTTTTTCTTTTTGTTTTTCTTTTTGTTTTTTTTCTATTCAAATATTATTTATACAGCGCGAAAGATCATCACGTCACGGTGATCAAGGAAGAGGGTATGTATTTTTTGAATAATTTAAAATGTCATTTTTTATGGAATCATTTTATAGAATCATTTTATTTTATATGGAAACTTTTAAGTAATCTTTATAAAAATAGGGATTACACTTCAGGCGGATATCAACAAAGTTCCTATCAACATGGTGGAAATTATCAACAAGGAAGTTATCAACAAGGGAATTATCAACAAGGGAATTATCAACAAGGTGGATATCAACAAGGTAGTTATCAACAGATTAGTGGATATCAACAAAGTAGTTCAATTCCTGCTAATAATACTGGAAATCAAGGATATCAACAAAATAATGGATATTCCACGAATGCTTATCCCCAATCTCAACAACTTACATATGGTCAAAGTACTAATAACGATTACGCACAAACTACTGCCGTCAGTGGATATCCATCATCTGGATCATATGGAGTCACTAATCAACAACAACAACAACAACAACAACAACAACAACAACAACAACAGCAACAACAACAACCACAACCTACTAGTTATGGTCAATATAGTCAATATTCTAATCAAACGTCGACCACAGCATATAGTCAATATCCAGCACAAGCGCAGTACAATACTTATGGTCAACCCACCCAATATAGTCAAATGTCCACCGGACAATCTGTAGGTCAAACGACTGGACAACCTGTCGTGCAGCAACAAGTGGGGCAACCTTCTAATCAACCACAAGGTATAATATTATTCATTATATTAATTATATTTAAATTATTATTAATTATTAAATTATTATTAAATTATTATTATTATTAAATTATTATTATTATTAAATTATTCTATTATAGTTGGTTATTATCAAACAACTCCCTCAGCGGTAGATCCAAACAAACTTGGTCAATCAACTGAAGTCAAATCTGATTCCCAACCGGTAGCAGCAGTTCCAAATTATGGTTATCAATATGGGTATAGTAATTATGGGACCACCCCTGTTGCTACTACTCAATTTCCTAATACTGTTGGTGGACAAACTCAAGTAACTTCGGCTACTGTTACTCAAATTCCTGGAGCATATTCATCCACTGCTTTATATGGTACACCCACAGCAAACACTGCTGTTAATCCACCAACTTCTTCAGCACCTGGAACGGTTGATCAAAATCCTAATCAACAACAACAATCTTATGCTTATTATAGTCAACAGTACACAACACAAGACCAATATAATCATCAACAACAGCAACAACAACAGCAGCAACAACAACAACAACAACAGCAAGTACAGCAACAACAACAACAATTGAATCAACAACAACAACAAAATTATTATTACTATCAACAACAACAACAACCTCAACGTGACTAAATTTTTTTTTTTAATTTTTTAAAATTTCTATCTTTATTTTATGGATCATGAATTATTATAATTATAATTATTGCATGTTCATATTTTACATTACTTTTAATTATTGCTGGGAACAGCGATCTTCATCTTTTACAACACTTTATTGTAAAAAACAATTAATAAATAAAATAAATAAAATAAATAAATAAAATATTTTCAATTTTAATAGTAGTTTTAGAATTATTTATAATTAAAAATTAAAAAAAAAAATGAATTTTTTATAAATAATAATAATAATAATACATAGCTAGCTAACTTTACATTAAATACATTAAATATTATTGATAGTCTTATTTTAATTCATACTACCAGCTTCAGGAAAATGAATATCTTTAAAAGTTTTATTACATTTTTTACAAACTGTTTTTTTCTTTGAATAACCAAATAATCTTGGTAAACCTAATATAAAGGCCCCAGAATAAAGTACCGTGCGTACTATAATTATATTTTATTTTTTGTATATAAATGAAATTACAATCAATCAATCAATTATAATTAACATATTTTTTTTTAAACTTACTAGTGAGATCTTAGCTCATGTAAACCACCTTTTGGACAGGGTCCAAGGTTTTCAGCTAGACGTCGCTGTTCAATTATAGCTGGATCGTCTAAAGAAGAGTTGCATAAAAGGTTATTCCCACGATTTTTTTTTTGTTTATTTACTGAATTTATTGAAATTTATTATTACCTTCAGGAGGATTATCCTGTTGTTTTCCAGGATAAAAAGACATTGTGCAACTCTACGAACCTTTAAATGTTGGATTTTTATTAATGAAGATCAAAAAAATTAAAAATAGTAATGTGTTGTGTAACTTGGTTTATTATTCTTTAACCATGTATTCTTATCACTTAAAGTTTGAACTTTACATTCCAGCATCTCCTGATTTTCCTATTGATATAAAAAATAAAAAGAAATCCGTATTTCCTACTGATCCATTTTACATTCCAAAAGATATTTTTGAAACATTACCTATACACCCTCAAGATAAAAGTGTAAATCAATCATTTTTATTATATAGTAATTCAAAAGTAAAAGAACACCATAAAACTAAAGCAAAATCGGTAGATCTATCAAAGAATACCATTAACTTAACTTCTGAAATACCCTCAATTCCTCCAACTCCAGTTTCGAAAGATAATACATCAAATTTATCCTCGAATTCCTTGAATTGGACAACAGTTGGTAGACGTAAATCTCTTACAACAACAACTTCAAGTGGAAATCCTTCGTCAATTGTTCATAATCATAATCATAATCATAATAATAATAATAATAATAATAATAATAATTTAAATAAAACACACGATTTTAGATTTGGGAAAATTACAACTGAGTGGTTTGATAATTGTGAAGAAGAAAGTGAAGTTGAAAGTATGAGTGATAATCAACAAAAACAAAATATTGGTTCTTATGCTGATGCAGTTAAGGATGCTCAAAATGAAGTTCCAGCGCAATCCTCAAATACTTCTTCATTAAGTAATCTAACTAATAATAATAATCAAAAGATAACAAAATCAAGTAATGACAAATTAATTAATTCACCCACAGGAGAATTCGTTCCAATTAAATCTGGTAAAACGAATTTTAGTTATGGAATTTTACATTTATATCGTGATCCAAAAGAAATTCCTTCCCCAAATCAAGAAAATGAATCTACAGTGAAAAGCAAAGAAACTGATGAAAGTATGGAGGATGAATTTTTTAATAAAGATAATACTATATTGGCGGTATTGGCTGTACCGTCATATTTAAGTGCTTCCGATTTTTTAGGATTTGTTGCTTCAGTTGTAAGATTTGTGAGTCATTTTAGATTTATCAGGTTTGATAGAAATTTAAGTTAATATTATTATTTATTTATTTATTTATTTTTTTGTTATTTTCGTGAATAACAACATATAAATAAATATAAATATCTATTTTTGAATTTAAGGGATTCGGCTCCAAATAAGTTTATAGTATTGATGAAATTTCGTCATGCACGAGCAGCCAATGATTTTTATAAACAATATAATGGTCGTCCATTTAGTTCTATGGAGGTAAGAAATTTTTTTTTTTAAAAAAAAATTAATTTTAAAATTATTTAAAATTAATAAATTTATTAAATTTAGCCCGAGATATGTCATGTCGTTTATATAAAATCCATCGAATTTAAATCTATATCCATTCCACCTTACGCATTTCCATTTTTACATGATCCTTTCTTACATACTACACAAGATATTTCTCAACAAAAAGCAACCAATGATCAAATTCAACAATCATCATTCTTATATGAACTTCCAACTTGTCCAGTGTGTCTTGAAAGAATGGATGCTTCTGTTACAGGGTTGCTGACAATTTTATGCCAACATACATTTCATTGTAATTGTTTAAGTAAATGGGGAGATAGTAGTTGTCCAGTGTGTCGTTATAGTCAAAAACGAAATATTCAAGATTCATATCTAGAATCAAGTGAATGTGGTGTATGCGGTGCCACAGAAAATTTATGGATATGTCTTGTGTGTGGAAATATTGGTTGTGGAAGATATCAAGAGGCACATGCATATTGTCATTACAAAGAAACATCACACTTATATGCTTTAGAATTAGAGACTCAAAGGGTTTGGGATTATGCAGGTGATGGGTAAGCGAATGTGTTATGTAATAAATTATTTATTGTTTGTTTTACTCAATCTTGTGAATTAATATATATATATTATATTATTAATATCCCAAAAAAGATATGTTCATCGCTTAATACAAAATAAATCGGATGGTAAACTTGTAGAATTACCGAGTCCAGATGTTACTCAACAACAACAACCACGCACTGACCCAGTTGATCAGGTGAATTATTTCGCGAATTTATTTAATAATATCTATTAACTTTTAATACAAATTTTTTCATTTTTTTTTAAAAAAAAAAAAATAGGAAAAACTTGACGCAATTGGATTGGAATATAGTTACCTTTTATCAACACAACTTTATTCGCAAAGAGTATATTATGAAGAGAAATTGGAATCAATAACACTTAAATTATCAAATTTAACCAACCAGTATCAAAAATTAGCGGATGATGTATCAATATTAAATCAGGATCGAGATAAGTATAAAAGAGAGAGTGAATTTCTTGAGAAGGAAAAAATCCCTAATTTATTGAAAGAAAAGAAAACTGTTGAGAAGAAAGTAGAAAAGTTCACTGAAAGATCAGAAAAATTAGAGAAAGAATTGAATGAAGAAAAAGAGGTAATTTCACACCTATTAGAATATTTAATTTAATGTTTTTTTTATTAATGTTTAATCATATTAATATCTAACTTATTATACTGTTTACAATTTATAATTAGTTAACCAAATCTCTATTATCAAAGCAAAATTATTTAGAAACACAATTGAAAGATAAGGATTCTAAAATAAAAGATTTTGAAGAACAAATACGAGATTTGATGTTTTTCTTTTCCGCACAGGAAAAAATAAAGGAAACCCCTGAGTTATCTGGGGGTAATGTTTTTGTTCCAGAAAATAGTAATACGGGGAGTGTAAAAAAGAAAAAAGGAAAAAAATAATGTGTATAAATCTGGAATAGTATTTTTTTTATATTAATTAAATCTTTATTTATTTATGAATTAAATTTATTTATTTATTTTTTTTTTTTAAAAAAAAAGAAATAAAATAAAAACATTAAGTAGAAATGACTATAATGTAGTTCTCTATAATAAATTAAATTAAGATTTTTTTTTTTTTTTTATTTAAACAGAAAAATTTTTTAATCTTCCTTTTTTTCTCCTGTATTTTTTGAAGTTCGTGAAGCTTTTACTGCTTCTTTTTTTTGAAAGCAACTTTATCTGTTTGATTAGAAGAGTCGGTCAAATCAAAAAGACTAACAGTCTTAAATGGTCTTTTTACTTCTTTACCCAATAAATGAATTTGAACAATTTGTTGTTGATAGATATTCTTTAATGGTAAAATCGATTGAGCGAGTAAAGGTTGATTCAAACCCAAGTAAAAATGTAAGAACATGATAAGTGCTAAACTCGTAAACGTTTGATTAAGAACTTCCTTATTTTTATCAAGATCGTAATCTCGAATAGTGGTCTCAATCATTTTAGGAGGTTCTTTCGAGACCGGGAAGGGTTTTGCTGGTTCAACGTAACTCAGTTCAGTAATGTCTAATCAAAAAAAAAAAGATATTAGTAAAAAATTATTTTAATCATTTTTAATTATCAAGGAAAAAAATCTAGAAAATTTCCAAACTACCATTTTTTTCCTTTATCTTGGCAGCGATATAAAAACAAAGGAATATTATCAAAGCTTGCACTGATCCATAAGTGATACGAACATATAAAAGATTCCTCTCCTCATTTTCAAGATCCAATATTTTAGCTAACGGTATGGTTAGTAGGACAAGTATAAGGTTCGTAGCCTGAAGGAATTAAAAAAACAAGGTTTAGTATAGAAAATTTTCGCGCATTAATCTTTTTATTAATAAAACAAATCATACCATATTTAACACTTGACCATATCGACCCATTTTTGGATTATGTTGCCAAATTTTTTCGAAAATTTCGAAAATTTCGAAAATTTAAATGTGTTCGTTTATGTAGTACAAATAATTATGCAAAGTCGGAAAGTCTAGATTTTGATCGACAGATTACACAACCATTTATATTACATTTATAATAGAAAGATATTTTTTTATAGTAATAAATTAAAAATAGAGTACAAATAATATTTAATATTTTATTAAATCGTTTATTCTATATTAATTTCGATCTAGTACTATTTTTTGAAGACTAACAGTTTCTTCTAAGGTAACTAATTTATACTCTATTTTATATTTACATAATTTACTTTCTCTTCAAAGTTTTTTTTCTTCTATTAATTAGAATCAGTTAGATTTAATATTTAGTTGGTATAAATTTTTATTAATTTGTATTTATAATATTTAAGTCAAAGGGAAAATGAAATATTTACATATAGATAATTCACAAAGATATTTAATATTTCGAAAACTTTAAGTCACACCAGTGGTGTTGAACACCATAACCTATACCGCGGGTGTTAGGGTTTTTCAAGGGTAGTGTTTTTATCACACCCTTCGAATATCAATCTTTATTAGATATCCTAGGGACTTAGAATCTTTTTACATGCGCAAAGCATATAATTTCAGCAGTTCTATAATACTTGATGTCTTTAAGGTTTCTGCACCATAAAAGAAAATTTTAAACTTTTTACAAGTAAGATTAAAGATAATCAAAAGCAAAATAATAGACAAATGATAGATCGACAAAACCGAACGGAATCTAGTCTAGTAAAAATCATGTTATTTTGGTCATTTTAATTGCGATCTATTATCAACAAAATCGCAGAAAGCTTTATTTCAAATAATTTCAATGTGCGATTACATTCTGTTCTTCGCATCTGCTCCGAGCCTCAACTGTTCAACATTCGTGTCAGATTATTTCATACTATTTTATGTAGGCGTAATCAATCCGGAAATTCTTTATAAATCAATTCTAGATCGCACGTTCGGTATTATTTTTTATATAAGAAGAAAAATTAATAAATTAATTTAATGCAAAAAAAAAAAAAAACGTTTCAACATATATTCAAACAATATCATCATTACATACCACATTCGTGTGATGCCGATTACTGAAATAGGACAAATTTTACTTGTAGCAATATTAAATATATTATATAAAAAGGGTTGACTATAATTTTTCGCGAACATATCAAAATTATAGATAATTAATAAAATAGAATTGTTGCCGGTAGTTTCCGATTTTAATAAATCGATCCCTCCTCTCTGGTAAGCCTTTAATTTGTTGCCCAAGTTGGCGAGAAATTTATTGACCTACTAATATATCCGATGTACGAAATAATCCGTTTATATACACAAAAATGAAATCATCATGAATTTATTCTAATGAATTTAAGCCTTTTTAAGTAACTATAAATTCAAAATATCATAATATCCATCAATGAAACCACGTGATTAAAACACGAACTTAATAATACCACAGTTTTTCCACAACCAGTTGGACCTATAAGTATACACGTATTACTTTCACCCAAGGATACATTCCGGTTTAAAAGATCAAAAAGTTCTTTAAGAGAATTTTTTTTTACAAAATTCCATTATTATCATCTCCAATATGCGTTCAAAACATACCCATATTGTTCTTCTAACCCTACTAATACTTATGATATAGAATACCCTGATAACCTTTAAGAACCTTGCGTGCTTTATTTATTGTCTTTTCTGAAAACTTTGCAGGTGTTTCGTTTATAATGATATCCATATTATTTTTACTTTTCCGAAAATAATTTTTAAAGATATACTATGTAGATTTGATCGGATGATAACTTACGAAAATCAAACTCAAATCCGAATTTGGTTCTTTCAATTCAATTCAACATCAATTTTGTAAAATGCATGCAAAAATGATTTTTGGACTCATTCTCTTGTGTGCAACTTATCTTTCATTTTAAACAGGTATCAAAAGAAGTTATATGTAATTTTTTTTTTATCTAATTTATAAATTGGCAGTTACAACTTAAAAAACAAAAAAAAAATTTATTTACAGAAGATAAAAATGAAGAAATAAATGAAACAGATTTAATAGTACAGACAATAATTCAAACAACAATAATAATTATTGAATTATTTTGTAAATATTATAAAAATTATGAAAATTATGAATTATTATATTTTTCTTTACTTTTCTCCTCTGCGCATTCTAGCCATAGTTTGCTTTAGATGTTCATATGGATTATCTGCTCGTTTACCACGATGAGGTGATGATAGTTGAACTTCGGGCATAATATCCTAATCGGGTTGTGGTATGAGTTCTTTCATCACTGAAAAAAAAAATAAGTAAAAATAAATAAAAATAATTTAATATATTACATATTAAAAACATTGATACGAGAAATAAATTATCTTTTACACACATATTATTTGGTTTGTTTTAGATTGTACTTTAGCCATCCTATTTGATAAAGAAAAATAATATAATAATTCGACTTTAATCATCTTTATTTTTTCATAAAATCAAAAATTGCGTACAAACTTTATTATAATATTTATTTTATATAAAAGTTGTATATTTTTATTCCTAATTTTTTATTTTGCGAAATAAAATAATCTTGATGGATTATCTAAATCAACATTATTACACTATTATACATGTTATACATGCTTTTTATTTATAATGCCTGCAGAAATAAAATTAATCTAGTTGAAGAACTACAGTAATCTAAATAAACAACTTCTTTGGAAAACGCCTACGGTTTTTGATTACTTCTTTTATAATTTTTGAATATATATTTTTCAAATTGTGAGCATTTTTTAACGTCAGTGATTTCTTTTTCCGGCTTCTTCTCAACAGGCCTTGACCCTTCAAAATATACGAGTTGAACATTAGTCATGAAACCAATGCATCAGTGTGGTTTCTGTTAATGTGATTTCTGGGGAGAATTTCTCCGTATTCATAATGTATTTTTGCCAAATACCATAAGGCACTATTGAGACATGGGCATTAAGGTGCGCATGTTCAATTGTTGCAATGTTTAAAGAGGATTTTGGGCTTCAAGAGAGAATGCTTTTATGCTATTCGAAGAAAAAATGGTTAGAACAGAGTTTGGAAAAATGAATTAATATGATAATGAAAATCCGAATATTACAGATACAAAACTTTCTTCCAAAATAAATGACATTTCTTTTAATACAACCAGAAAGTAGAACAAGGTTTAATACGCGAGTTATTTGAATTTATTAGAGACATTGATTGGGTTATACATTTTAAATACATTATTGGATATGTAAAAACATCCGAAATTGATTTATTAAAAAAACACGTCACTAAGCTCGAGGCCGAGAATGTAGAGCTTAAACGCAAAAATACAAAATTAAGACATGATATTGAGGAAATTAGAAAACAAATTCAAGTCATTGCTAACTTACAGAATAAATCAAATAATCGTAAATTTCAAGAAAAATTTATTTAATAATTCAGATACTCCTTAATGAAGAGCTCACAGTTAGGTATCATCCCTCTTTTTGAATGAATTAGAGTTTGATGCCTTCTTTCTTTCAAAAATGTCAGATTGCATCAGAGGCGCAAGGGGCTCAGCATCGGTTTCATTACATTAGCTAGTATAAAGATTTAAAAAACTTAGACTATTGTTAATCTTGATCGGAAAAAAAGATGTACGTAAAAGAAAACTTTGATGTAGATAATACAGGAAAAGTTCTATAAATAATAATAATAATAATAATAATAATAATTATAATGTATCTGAAAATTATAAAGTATATGGTGGTACACATATTTCATTATCATTGATGTTATCGTGAATATTATCGTGAATGTTATCATGAATATTATTATCATTTGTTGTTGTTCTCTCTCCGTATAAAGTGCCATCTAGGGGTTCAGATATTTCAAGCAATTGATCTATAGCATTTTGCATATTCCATTCGTTATTTCGTAATACATCTTCACAA
The DNA here is from genome assembly GCA_910592015.1 of Diversispora eburnea. NCBI lineage: Eukaryota > Fungi > Glomeromycota > Glomeromycetes > Diversisporales > Diversisporaceae > Diversispora > Diversispora eburnea. Next base: position 30,217 of record CAJVPK010000242.1, on the reverse strand, counting down.
ATATCAGGATCCATATTAGGGAACATTGATTTTAGAATAGCTAGGGATGCTTTAAATTCTTCTTCAGATACACGTCGAACTTGATCCTGTATGTCAGAATAATCATTTGTCGCATTTGAATAATGAGAAGAAACTGACAAAGAACGCCGAATTTCTTCTTCACTGGTTGATAATCGCTGAGAACCATTTATTTGTTGACGATTAGGTGATGAACTTCGTGAAGAATCTGAACTTTCTTCTAATGATGAATTAACTGGACGAGATATAATAGGTTCATTCAAATCGGCTAATATTTTTCCAACAACTGATAACGGTTTATGAAATGTCCATTGAGCAAATGTACTTCCTTTTTCTAATAAAATTTTAGCTTGTGCTGTATTTAATAGTGGAGTTCTTACATTTAATGGATGTCTGGAGGGATGAATAGCATTGTCATAATTAACCACTTCTCTATTATTTTCTTGTAATTTCGGTCTCTCACGTTCCAATTCCTTCATAGTATTCTCAATGTATCTACAAAAAAGAAAATATATAATCCTTGTAAATATGATAGATATAATTAATTAAATTAGTTTGTATGATTTTAATACATACTTATCAAATTCTTCTCGTGTTATAGTAAGCGATGATGCATCCAAATTTTCAATAAAATAAATTGCCCCCATCTAAATAATGATTAATAATTATTAATAATAATTAAAAATAATTAATTAATAATAATTAATAATAATTAGAAAATGAGAATATAACAATAATAACAATAATTAAAAGAAATGAAATTTATGGATGTAAAAAAAATTTTTTAGAAACATACCAAACTTGAAAGATAATAATATGCTTCAGATTGTAATTTATCGGGATTTCTGAATCGAGAAATGTATCTAAAAAAAAAATATGGAAAATATGTTAAGAGTCCACCAAGTTTGAAACTAAATTATGAAAATAATACTTACTGGACATTTGAAACCAAATTTTCTGGATTGGCCTTCAAAACAACATAAATAAGAATGGGTAAAAATTTATCAGCACCTTGTTCACCATCTATAAGTTTTATGAGACCTAAAAAACAAATTTAAATTAATAAAAATTAAAAGATAATTTATTATAATAATAGAATACTCACCAAAAATAACTTTACAACAATTAAGAATGCAAATAAGTTTATCTCGAGGTGAATAGAATTTATTGATTTTCAATAATTCTAAAAAAAAATAATTATATAATAATAAATATTTTATGTAAGAATAATTCAAATTAAATTGTAATATAATTTTAATAATTTCTCGTATTAAATAATCTTACCTTTTTTTGCGAATTCAAGAAATTTTTCTTGTTCTTTATGATGATGATCACTAGGTATGTCCAGATGAACTTCCTTTATCCATCTGAATATTTGAAATTTTTGATGTAAAATCTCATCTCTTTCCCTATCATCAGTTGTAACAGGTCCTCTTATGGCAGGTGTAAAGGTTCTAGGAAAAAAAAAGAATAATAAATTTCATTATTATTATTATTATTATTATTATTATTATATTTTATAATTTTATAATACATACAACTTATATAATCGATTCATCACCAATTTTTCCATGCCTTCTTTCGCATTTTCAAATTCTATCTCAGATATATCCCGCCATAATTCACATTCGCGCATTTTTATGGTTATTCCCTAGAAAATAAAGAATGAATGTTATTCTTTATTCGTGAACGAATCCAAATAAATAGTAAATTAAAAAAACATACATCTAAGAAATTGTGTATGAGTTTTATTTGTTCATTTACTGTCCAAGGTTTTAATTCAAATGTTTTTTCAAGACTAAATAAATTTATTAAATTTTAAATACTAAATAAAGTAAAAAAAAAAGGTAAAATTATTATTTTAGTAGAGATGACTTACGATTTGACACCTTGTGCAATTTGTTTTGAACTTGGATGGGACATTTGTTGAAGAAATTTCCCAAAATCAAATTGTGGAACTTCTTCTTGTGTATCTTTTTCTGATGAATTCTGTTGTTTTACTATATTTTCGATATTGTCTCCTGTGGTGACGCTTCGAGAATTTGATTCTTCATTTTTCTCTTTAGATAATTCTGAAAATTCTTCAATCAAAAAATAATTTTTTTATGGAGATCATCTTTGATAAATTCAAGAAAATTCAAAATAATAGAATTTTATAATTACCAGTTTGATTTATTATATCGGGCAACGGATCTAATTTTTGTGGATTTGATGTTTCCTCCTCTTGAGAATTAACAGTTTTTGATGATAAAGCCGCTAAGGTTTCTTTAATTTCTTTAGTTTCTGTAGTTTCATTTTTTGGTTTTGTAATTTCTTTAATTTCTTCGGTTTCTGCGGTTTCTATAGTTTTTGCAATTTCTATAGTTTCTATGTTTTCTGTAATTTCACTCTTTACTTCTTTAGGCCCAATTTTTTTGAATATCAGTTGAAGACTTATCAGCTACTAATATCTTAGGTATTTGGGCATAAAATTATTAAATAAAAAAACAACAACATTCAGTCATACGTTTTTCGGAATTCGAAAATGGATCAAATTCAGTGACTCGCTGGAAATCGAAAGAAGATTCTTGAACTTGCGGGATTCCTCGTATTAATTGTTCATTTTGTTCTTCTTGTTTATTTTGTTCATTTTGTTCATTTTGTCCTTGTACTTCAATTGTCTTTTCGTTTATTGACATGGAACTACTAAGGTTATTGTTTGCTGTTTCCATTTTTTAATAAAATTTAATAGAGAAGAGTGAAAATGTATTAGAAATACTACCATTTTTATGTGATTTTATTTAAATGTACATATGCGTCAAATGTCAAATACACTAACGTACAAAGTAATGAATTTATGTTACACTTGGTTAATGCTTTTTAAAAAGATTCATTCAAAATAAAGTAAATTTTCGCGTGGTGTGTTACATAAGAGTATTAAGAACAATTAGAAATTTCGGTCATTATGTCACAATCTCCTCAAATGTCATGAGAATTTTATGTTTCTAAAATGTCGTTTATTTTTTGATCCAAAGATACCAAATAAAGATATAAATAAAGACACAAATATTATATAAACAAAGTTACAAATAAAGCTACAAATAAAGGTATCCAATCAAATATATATATATATTAGTGATAAAATCTTGTAAACTGTGAAAAACGAGAGCATTTTTTTTCTATTCATTCACATTTATTATTATTATTATTTTATTTTTTAAACCAGTTCATGAACTTGGTTGGTGACATCACAACGATACAAAAAAGGAGAAAAAAAAAGGAAAATGATTATACATTAAATCTAAAAAAAAAAATAATACAATAATTCTCTACAAGTCCTTTTTTAATATATTAATATGCATTTAATTAATAAAATGTAAAACGTTTATATGTATTGGTTTATGTTTATGTTAATATTTAGCTGCCACACATTAAACAATCTTCCTTATTATCAATTGAACATGTAATGGCTTTAATAATCTCTGGTTTTTCGGCTGCTTCTCCTAACTTAAGAGAAAGTTGATCGACCGTAAACTTTAAATTGAAGAATTAAATGAGGAAAATGAGAAAAAAAAAAAATTCGAGATATAAGTTATAAAAATGATTGAACAAAGATAAAAACATTACTAACTTTGATAGCGTTCGCAGCTGGTTTTGTTCGAAGGTAATACATTCCAGTCTTCAGACCTTTTTTCCATCCATAACTATAAACGTATATAAAATGTGTATATATAAATATATTTGTAATATATGTAATATCTGTGAATATCAAAATTTTTGATTTAATTTTAAATTTGTGTACTCACAAATGCATGCTAGTCAATTTAGCAAAGGTTGGTTCCGCTATATGTATATTGAGACTTTGAGATTGATCAATGAAAGCTCCTCGATCTGCTGCCATATCAATTATCACTTTCTGTGATAATTCCCAAGTTGTTTTGTACAATCCTTTGATATCATCCGGAATACCAGAAACTTTTAAAATAAAAAAGATCATCATAATAAAAATTAATTAATTAATTAATTAAAAATTCTTTATCATAATAAACTAGATATATATATTTATTTACCATTTTGAATACTCCCGTTGTCGGCAATTATTCTGTTTTTCATTTGATCACTCCACAATCCTAAATCTACCAAATCTTTTAATAACCATGGATTTACAATTTGAAATTCGCCAGCTAAAACACGTCGTGTGTAAATATTACTCGTGTAAGGTTCAAAGCATTCATTAAATCCTAAAATTTGTGAAGTTGAAGCGGTGGGCATTGGTGCTACAAGTAAAGAATTTCGTACACCGTGTTCCTTAATTTTTTGTTTCAATAAATCCCAATCCCATAAATCCGTCGGTTTAACGTTCCACATATCATATTGTAAAATTCCTTTCGATACAGGTGAACCTTCATATGTTTCATATGGTCCATGTTCCTTTGCAAGTTCCCACGAAGTTTCTAAAGCTCCATGATATATTGTTTCAAATATTTTTCTATTTAATTCTTTGGCTTGAGGAGAATCAAAGGGAAGTCTCATAGACAGAAAGCAATCCGCCAGACCTATTTTGTTTATCAGTGTAAAAAAAAAAAAAATTAACGATTGCATTTATGACAAAGTAGAATAATGAAAGTAACGAATTATTGGTAGAGAGAAAATACCCTGCACGCCGATACCAATTGGACGATGGCGAAAGTTAGATCTTCGCGCCTCTTCAACAGAATAATAATTAATATCAATAATTTTATTAAGATTTCGAGTTATTACTTTCGTAACCTGTACAAAATAAGTCAATATTATAAACATTATAAAATTATAGAATAACCCTAAAAGCAGAATCAATAAATTACCTTATGCAAACGATTAAAATCAAAAACGTCTTTGTTCTCTACAAACATAGGTAAAGCGATGCTAGCCAAAGTACAGACAGCAACTTCATCAGGACTAGAGTATTCCATAATCTCAGTACACAAATTACTGCATTTAATAGTTCCTAGGTTTTGCTGGTTAGATTTACGGTTACAAGCATCCTTATAGAGCATGTAGGGCGTTCCTGTCTCTATCTGAGATTCCAATATTGCTGCCCATAACTTTTGGGCTTTGATAGTTCGACGAGCAAGTCCTTGTCGCTCATATAACTCGTATAATTTCTATAAAAGAGGAAAAAGGGTTGGTTAGCTTTGGAAAAGAATTTTAATTATTAATTTTCCATTATTTGATAAAAAAAATTCTTACTTCAAACTTTTCCCCCCAAACGTCCAAAAGCCCTGGCGCCTCAGCCGGATCAAACAAACTCCAATCTTGATCGGCTTCGACTCTTTGCATAAAAAGATCAGATACCCAAAGCGCATAGAATAAATCTCGAGCGCGAGCTTCTTCTTTACCAGTATTTTTCTTTAATTCCAAAAATTCAAAAATATCAGGATGCCAAGTTTCCAAATAAATAGCAAAAGCGCCGGGACGTTTATTGCCACCTTGATCAACATATCTTGCGGTATTATTATATACGCGAAGCATTGGAATGATCCCATTTGAATAACCGTTTGTTCCCGCTATGTAGGAACCAGAAGCTCTAATATTATGAATATTTAAACCAATTCCACCAGCAGATTTTGAGATAACAGCACAAGTTTTTAGTGTGTCGTAAATCCCTTCTATGGAATCATCTTTCATTGTTAAAAGAAAACAGCTCGAAAGTTGAGGTCGTGGGGTTCCGGCGTTAAAGAGAGTTGGTGAAGCATGAGTGAAATATTTTTCGGACATAAAGTTATAGGTTTCGATAGCCGCATCAATATCTTCACCATGAATACCAACGGCCACACGCATTAACATGTGTTGTGGACGTTCGGCAGCTTTACCGTTCATTCGTAGAAGGTAAGATCTTTCAAGAGTTTTAAAGCCAAAAAAATTATACTTATAATCCCTGTCATAAATTATAGCGGAATTGAGTTTCCCTGAATGTTTCATGACAATCTTGTAAGTTTCTTCAGAAATCATTGGCGCGTGTTTTCCTGTTTTCGGATTTACATAATTATATAGATCTTCTATAACCAAAGAAAAGACCTTTTTGGTTTCTTTGTGAAGATTAGAAACGGCAATACGAGCGGCCAGTATAGCGTAATCGGGGTGTTTGGTAGTCATGTACGCTGCAGTTTCAGCGGCCAAGTTATCCAATTCGACAGTATTAACCCCATGATAAACCCCAGAAATCACCTTGAATAATTAAAATAATAAAGAGTAACAATGAATATATGACTTTCTGTCAACAAAAAAAAAAAATTAAAAATTAAAAATTGATTTCCTTTACTAACTTTTTGAGCTACGGCAACGGGATCAATATAGTTTAAGTTAAGACTGTAACATAGTTTATTAATACGTGCTGTAATCTAATTAAATATAGAAAGTTATAATAAACATTTTTTTTTTCAAAATATTTAAAATATTGTTATTTATTTAAAGTCAATAAAAACCTTATCGAAAGCGACGCTTTCTCTTCTACCATCTTTATAGAAATAAATTGCACATAAAGTTATTATTTCACGTCACGATTAATTTATAAATTTTGAAAGTTGGTTTTTTTTTATTCACGTACCTCTTTTAATGACAAACATTTTTCAAGTGTTTTTTTTTTGTGATTTTTGAGATTATTAAGACTTTACGTTATTAATCAAGAGTTTTTTTTTTTTTTGATTTTGCGATTTTTGAAACCTTTATATCTTAGGTCGGTTTACGCGTGGGGATGAGATCTGATCTAATTACCTGTAAATATTCCATATCTCGTTATCTCGTGAAACTTCCAACATATTTGGAAAGCTGATCTTATCGAACGCTGTATAACTTGAACTTTGGAGCAAAAATGAACCAAAAATGGCAACAGTCACAAAAGAATCTATAGAAAAAACTTTACGAGAAAAACTTGAAGCGGAACATGTAGAAGTTGTTGATACTTCTGGTAGTTTCTGACTAAAAATCTTTGACAATATTTTAAATAAAATCAATAAAGTATTTTTTTTTAAAAAAAATAATAATGAACTTTTTTTTTTCAAAAGGTGGCTGTGGAAATAGTTTCGACGTTGTGATTGTTTCCTCAATATTTGAAGGTAAAAGTATTTTACAAAAACATCGTTTGGTAAACGAAGCTTGCAAATCAGAAATTGCACAGCTTCACGCATTCTCACAGGTTGTGATACACTTTTTTTTTTTTTTTTTGTATTTAAGAATTTTTCTCCATAATGTTATAATAATAATTTATTGTATAATTTATTATAGAAAAATTACACACCTTCACAATGGACTAATTTACAAAAGAATGATAAAGCATAAAAAAAAAATTAACTTTAGTTTTATTAACACAATTATGGCAATATATATTATAAATAGTAATTAAAATATTCACATCATCTAATTATAATAAAATCTATTATAATAAAATCTAAAATAATAAAATCTAATTTTATCAAGATACCATTTTAATGGGCCAATAAACATCTACAGAACAGATTAAAATGAAAATATTAATAATTGTTCAAAAAAAAAAAAAAGAAAACTTAAAATAACTTTAAAAATTATTTAACCTGGATCAGGTTCTTTTGCATCAGTTGATTTTTTCCAATTATAAGTATGACGATTGGTCGGAACTGGGGGTAACTTGTTTGAGTCAAATAATATTTGTGTAGATGCAATCGCTTCAGTTATTGTCATATTTTCTGGAATAGTTACTTTAGTCTCTCCTTCTTCACCTGTTGTTATACTGAAAAAATAAAATAAATAAATAATTAATTAATTAATGATTTATACAAATAATTTTTACTGTATTTAATTATTCACCTTTTCAAGTTTGAGGCAGCAATTAATCCAGCAACATCTTTTTGAGTATATACAGCTAAACGTGGATAATTACGTCGACTGTCACGACTAAAATAATAATTATCGGCCAAGTCTGAATGTTTAGTTATTGGTTTCTTATATATTTTTGGTTGTGATCTATATATCAATATAAATCAAAAATAATAATATTAATTAAAAACGTTAAAAAATGAGACTTTTTTTTTATTATTATCAAAAAAATAGATATTATAAATATTTTTAATTACCCTGGAGATGGAGTACGGTATATACCTGTAAGAGGGATACCTGTATTTGTATCTGGGTTCTAGAATTAGAAATTTTTATTTACGCATTTAACTTCACTTTATCAGAGTTACAAATATCTAACAATTAATCTACTTACCACTGTAAAAAATTGTCGAATTTTTTCATAAATTTTATTTGCTGATCCTCGGGTATAAGACATTTTCAAACAGTGCATTTTAAAAAAAAAATTCGAGTATTTATATCATTTTGTGCTAATTCACATCACATGAAACGATACTGTGATTGGCAGTTGTATAAATCCGGTTTTTTTTTCTATTTTTTTAATCGAATTTACCAATCAAATCCGATAATAAATCAAGCAATTTTTATATTTACAAAATTAAAATTTCATTTTTTTTTTAATCGAAAGCAGTTTCAATTTTTAAAGATATTATTTTTTCAGCTAAAACCCTTTTTAAATCAAAATAATATTTGATTAGTAAATTAAAAGTTTAATTTATTCAATTAGACCCAATTCTCAAGAAGATGCCCTGGAATGACTACATATGGGTCTTCATAATACTAAGGATAAACGCATATTCTTTCTTAAGTTGATCCCGACGCTTATTGTTCATTGTTAATCAAAAATTATTTTGTATATGAAATTTATTATAATGAAATAATGAACAAGTAGTATAAACAAATATATTATTTATTAAGGTCATCTAAAATGATTTGACAATAAAAAGAATAATTAACTGTAAAAAGAATATTTGAACCTCTATTGCGTGTGGACAATCGTTGAATTAAACCTATATTTACTGGAAGTTTATTTATTATATCATTAGAAAAAATAAAATAAAACAAAAAAAAAATATAACACAAACCAATAATCTTGCATTAAAGATTTAGAGTGATAACGATATTGCTCTCAATAGGTAAAATGTCAGAGAAAGTATTTTATCCATTAATCTCTACGCAATCTTTTTGATTCACGTTCATATATTCTATCTCTATTTCTTTCCCTGTATTCCCTATCCTTTTCCCTATCTTTTTCCCTATCTTTTTCCCGATAATTTCTTTCCTTCTCTCTATCATTTCTATCTCTTTCTCCTCTTTCTCTATCATTTCTATCTCTTTCTCTATAATCTCTTCGATTATTATCTTTATCATCTCGATTTTTATGATCTCGTTCTCTATTCCTTTGTTCTTCCTTTCTTTTAAATTCTGTCTTATTTCCGTTCAGATTTTCTAATCTTTTCTTTTTTTCCATTTCATCCAATATAATTTGTTCCATTGCGCTTACTTTCTTTGGTTGATCCTTTACTTTTTCCTTTTCTTTATCTTTTTTCTGTGCTAATAACGAATTGGATTTTTTCACTAAGGCACTAAGAGATATTTTTTGTGACGTAGGTTTGTTGAAAGATATGCTAGTATGCGTTGTAGTAGATCCATTGGTATTGGTATTGGATATTGTAGTAGAAGGAGGAGCCACAGAAACATCGATTTTACTTGTAGAAGTTGAAGTAGACGTAGTAGAAGATATATTAAGTTTTATCTTATCGTCTTCGTTATCTCTTTTGAGTTCAGTGAATTTCTTAAAAAAAAAAAAAAATAATAATAATAATAATAATAATAAAATCAAATTATTTCAACTATATTAAATACAGAATACAAAATATAAAACAAAACTAGCATATTGTTATGTAATACCGTCTCTTCTAAACCCAAATCCTCGGCTTCCTTTTTAGCTCTTTCGATTTGTTCTTCTATTAACTTTCTGGTTCTTTCTTGTTCATCCCTTTCCGCTCGTTCCTTTTTCAAAATAGCTTCCTTAATTTGAAATAATATAATTTTAAATATTATTAATATTATTAACAAAATAGTAATAAATATTATAAAATATTAAAAATTATTAAATAAATTTAATTAGATTACCTGTCTAGCCAATGCTTTTGGACTATTATCAATCCAACTGACAAACCATCCTTTGGGTGTTTCATCAGCATGACAAATGCCTTCTTTTCCAAGATATTTTACGTAATCTGTCAATGTCTCCCATATTGTACCATTCATATGTGTATGATTCCTATCAGAAATATATTCTTGATAGACAAGATTTGCATGAACTCTTTTGGTACCCCATCTAATATAAATAAGAAATTGAATGGTTAAAAAAAATAAAATCATTGGTAATATTAAATCTAGTTTTTTAATGTGAAAAAATAAAAAATTACCTTCGAGAAAGCAATTTGACAAAATCTTCATGAAATTGCTTCGAATATCCTTGCATATACATTGATGGATTCTCTTTTAGAAGATCCATTTGGCGAAGATGTGATTCGGAACGAATGTGACACTGAAATCAACATAAATTGTAAGCATATATATCATAGAAATTTTTATTTAATTGAAAGTTAAATCTACCTGATATCCATTTTCATCTCTACATTGTTTTTGACACATTTGACAATACCATTTCAACTTTTGGAGTCCTTTTGACTAATTTAAAAGATGAAAACCTTATGATCTGAATCTTTTTTTAAAATAAAATAAAATAAAATAAAATAACAGACACATTTAAAAAGAATTTTTTTATACTTTTATCCGGTTAGCAATTGCCTTCGGTGTTAGAAATTCGTGTTTTGGCATTTTGTTAAAAGATCTATTGAAACAAATCTTTGTTGAATTATTAAAGATAAATCACTTTTTTTTTTTTTATATTACATCACATGTAGCATTCAATGATTACATAATCAAATAATCAAATGTAAATCATTTTTATTTTTACCCATACAAAATTAATTAGACGGCAATTGAATTTTTTTCTGTAAATAACATCGTTCACATCACATCATTCGCGGAACGAATTATTCTCTAAATGGTCCTCGGCATTTGATTTAGCAAGACACAAGCTTCTTGCTATCAGGAATCGAAGAAGTAAAAAAAGAAAGGGAATTGAGTTTTGTGAAGGAGATCTGTCAATACCATTTTTACGTTAATAAATCTGAATTCGCATGTTTTTTCGTGCAACCATATTTATGATGAAATGCAAACTGCTGCTAAACTGCCTGCTAAAGATTACGTGAAGATGGTAAGATCACTGATCAAGTTTTATTTGCCGCTCGTTTTATCTCTACTTATATTACATTTTACAAGGCTGAGATTCCCTTTAGATATTGGAAAGAACTTACTAAAGGTTTGCCAGAGGAAAATTCAATTGAAATCAAAAGATGGTCAGGAGAAAATGATAAGAAAAGTGGTCTTGATCTTGCATTAATCAAAATTCGATAATTTATTTTGAAGTAGTTAAATCAGTAAATGTGATTGGTTTAACTTCGTTTTGAGGCTTTTTATATTTCAGTACTATTTATTACAACTAAGAAATTTCATGACGTATTATTTTCTATTTTATATATGATGTTATTTCTAAAGTTGTAATCTTATTGCTACATTTTCAAATTCAATTCTGCAAGCAATTATTGTCTTTGATAAGTGTATGAATTTTATTTATTTTTCGGACAAATAAAATTCATTTATAATAACGTATATATTTTTTATTTTTCTTATTTGTTATATTGTTCTGAATATTATTTTTACAATAGACCTAAGATATCAGGCAAAATGTGCTATTTTAAATTTTATTATATTTTAATATAGAATAAAATCCATATGTTAAACATTTATTTACAATAGTTGTATAATATTATAAATGACACATACATATTTTTTGCCAATTAAAATTAAAATTAAAAATAGTCTCAAGTTTTTAAATCTTTATACTAGCTAGTATAATGAAACCAATGTTAAGCTCCTTGTACCTCTAATGCAATCTGACATTTTTGAAAGAAAAAAAGGTATCGAACTCTAATCCATTCAAAAAGAGGAGTATCTGAATTATTTAAAATACATTTTTCTTAAAATTTACGATTGTGAAAAAAAATTTTAAAAAAAGAAAAAATGAAATTTTATATTCTGTAAGTTAGCAATGACTTGAATTTGTTTTCTAATTTCCTCAATATCATGTCTTAATTTTGTATTTTCTAATTCTCGGCCTCGAGTTTAGTGACGTATTTTTTTTAATAAATCAATTTCGGATAGCATGTTTTGTGATAACTTCTACATATCCAATAATGTATTTAATATGTATAACTCAATAAATGTCTCTAATAAATTCAAATAACTCGCATATTAAACCTTGTTCTACTTTCTGGTTGTATTGAAAGAAATTGTCATTTATTTTGAAAGAAAGTTTTGTATCTGTATATTCAGATTTTCATTGTGATTAAGTGGTAATTGCTCTGCTTTGGATATGGAAACATTCTTACTTTATGAGGTAGAAATCTGAGATTTTGTTTTGTTTATGAGAAATATTAGGAGTAGTATTCTCAGGAGTTGAGTAACTCTTGTTCTGAAGTTTTTCTTTTCTTTTTCTCTTTCTTATTTTGTTACTAATCTTTTTTTTTTTTGTTCAAGAATTCAAAAATCTCTTTATTTTCTGATAATTCGGGTTCCATGCAGATAGACGGATTTAAATTGGATTTTGATGTATTATCATATATCAGATGCTGTAGCATCCTCATTTTGCGAGATTATTTATTCAGAAGTGTTGTCAGAATTTATTTCAGAGAAAACAGGTACACGTAAAGTCATTGGAGCCTGCAAAACATTAGTAACAAATAACATTTGTCTTGAAAGCTCTGCTTGATTAGTGAGACATCACAATCCAGTTTAACAATAAGGTCAATTATAACAATTTAAATCAAACCATACCTTTAAATTGCAAAATCTTTCAGAACAGCATCTCTTCACAATTTCTCACAAACAAATCTTCTAAATACTGTACATGTTCCAGCCAATATGATTACTGGTGTCGAATTTGGTGGGGTTAGTTGTGATAGTGCCAATATTCCAGAATATCAAAAATTGTTGTACCTAACATATTGCTTTTTAACGATGTTCCTCGCGATGGTGCACCTGATAACTTTATTATAGATCTATGGAGATTGCAAGATACAACTTTTCTTTTTTATATACTAATAGCTTCATTTTTGCAAATAAATTTGATCGGAAATCTAGATAACTGAAAAATAGATATTGCAAAGTTATTTTTTCCTGTCAAATGTTCATTATAAAGATGATAGAGGAATCATAAAAGTACTTTCCGTATAAGCGTGATTTCAGATTTGATTTTTGACAGTGGTTGGAATTATTTTTGGGTTTATATATTAAAATAATATGGAAGTTATAATATATGTTAGTTTGTGATATAAAAGTAAAAGTCCAAACACAGCTAGTGTTGAAGCGTATTCATCTGGTCGAGCGCAGTCATTTGCAGGTGGACTCCCGATTGGTAATAACGTCCCTGCTATCCAGATGAATGAGCTCAGTCTTTTCCCGACCTTCAACTTAATACCTAGCAGACACTTGCGCAGGGGTTGTGATTTTCATATTAAATATGAAAACATCCGCAGAATACAAGTGAAAAAGCTCAGTTTTTTCTGCTCGAATAAGCCAACTGTGTTTTTATAGCGAAATAAATATTCCATGAAATAATGGAATTGATCTTACGTGATTCCTGATAAGTCGCGGGCACAATATTAGAATCTATCAAAATGGAAACGCGTCGAGAAAAAAACGATAGTGAATTTGATATCACGTGATTCATGGCATAAATAAACGTTGCATTAACGTGCCGAACAAAGGCCTTCACGTCTCTCATACGCGAATGCCCTTCTTCAACTAGATGATTAATCTTATTTCTGCAGGCATTATGAATAAAAAAAAAAGCATGTATAATAATGTAATAATGTTGATTTAGATAATCAATCAAAGATTATTTTATTTCGCAAAATGAGAATTTACGTAAATTAGGAATAAATATTTTCATTAAGTTTTATGATTATTTTGTGTAAAACATGTAATACTAAACACAACTTTTATATAAAATAAATATCATAAAAAAGTTTGTACACAATTTTTGATTTTAAGGAAAAATAAAGATGGTTAAAGTTGAAGTTAGAAAAGAAATTCCAGAAATAAAATTTACTGATGATATTTTCTGAAAAGGTATCGTAGGAAAAAGAAAGTTCCACGGATTAAATCTTTTATTATGGTGGGATACGTCCGGATCGCACTATTTTAAAATTTATTATAGAATAAATCCATATATTAAACGTATATATTATAAATGACATACAATTAAAAAAAAAAAAGTTTAGTAGTCGCTCTAACGTTTTATGGATAGAAAACACAAGTTGATTTTGATATATTCATCATAATATTTACCAAATAATAAATATTTAAATAAAAATTTGCTTTATTAATAAATTTATAATATTACATTTCAAAACATAAATATTTTCTGAAAAAAGATCAAAATTCAAAGATGTATATTACTAGGACATTTATCCTTTCTGAATCAATGCTTACAATAAAATATATTAGTATGTATGCGATGAAATTTATGGCTTATTACAATTGCATCAAAAAAAAAAATATTGCTTTTAAATACAAGAGTCCATTATTAAAAAAAGGTAAAAAAAAAAAAATTTTGTGAAGAGAAATTTGATATAAATAATGATATAAATGCAAAGCGATACCAGTAATTTCAAATTTAACCTGAAAATTGGTAACCCCAATCATAAAATCAATAAAATCAATAAAAAAAAAAATGAATTGATTTCGAAAATAATCTAATCATCAACAATGTATCTTTATAATGGAATCCGCTCCTCCACTTGATATCCAAGGTAAAGATGGATGATATTTAACAGATAGAACTCCCTCATCGGATTTACGTCGGTGAGATACAAATTCTTGAATACATTGCCGTGTTGAAACAATATCCCACAAGCGAATAGAATTATCATGACCTGAATAAATAAATAAAAAAAATTAAATACAACATTTTAATAACATTTTTGAAATATGAAGTAGTTCAAATACAAAGGTATAATAATTTTTCAAAATATAGACCTCCTGAAATCAATATCATTCCTGAAGGATCAACATCAAGTGAGGTAACCGAATCCAAATGAGCAAGCATTGAAAAGCTACATTTACCTGTAAATGTCAAAATTTATTTAACAGATAAAAAAAAAATTAATAAAAGTCAAAACACAAATAATTAAACGAATAAAAAATCAAAGATTCATATATAAAATTCAATACCGCTATTAACATCAAAGAATCGAATATATTTGTCCTCGTGTGCTGAAAATAACAGTGACATTGTAGGATGAATGGTTATATAATTAATTTGCGTTGCGGGTGAATTATCATATGTTTCATTGCTTTCAAATGTTAAAACATCTTGTCCTGTTTCAACATCGAAAAGCTTTATAATAGAATTTTGGAAAGAAACAGCAATCTTCTTCAAATCACTATGAACAAAATCAACGGATGTAGGAATAGGTGCAGGTGGACGGCCTAAAAAAAATTGAATGAATGAATGAATGAATATATCGAATTCATGTATATATAGAAATAAGTAATATCTATATAAATATCTACCATTAATTATCTCTCTACTATTATTTCCGTAATAATATAAAGTACTTTTTAAAGGTGATCCTTCTGCTTCGGTGTCCCAAATTTTGACCGTTCCATCCGCTGATGCTGACGCCAATAATTGGGTACTCTGAAAATGTATAGGAAACAATCTTAAATCCCATATAGCGTCTGTATGGCCGATGTAAGTGGTCAAATTTAAAGATGGATCTAAAAAAAAAAATAACATGAATTAAATATATTGGATTAAATTTCCTAGAAATATATATTTATTCAAACCGTAAAAATATTCACCGACTGGTCCATAAGTTTCTCGTTTAGATGACGGTAAATTCCACACCCTAACTGTAGAGTCCATACTGGCTGAATAACATCGGTGCTGTTCCGTCCCAAGAACGACAGAATTAACAGCAGCAGAATGGCCTCGATATGTCATTAATGGTTCAATATCAGGAACCACAGTAAGTCTATTAAATAAAAAATAAATGATAACAAATTTTAGAATTCCGGAAAAAACTTGTTTCTAAAAAAATATTATTGAAATTTAAGTACTTGTTTGAAGAAGACCCCTTCAAATCCCAAAGCTTGACGGTACCATCTTCTGATCCTGAAGCAAGTAGAAGCTCTGACCGATGCCATGAAAGAGATCGTACAGCATCGAGATGGCTATTATATATATTTATATCGTAAAAGTTATATAAGTTATATATATATATATATATATATATATATCGTCATAATTTATATCATAAAAGTCATTATATATATTTCGTCAAATTTATATGAAATTTATCCAAGGTAATATATAATAATGATCTACCTTCTTAAAGTAAACCGTTGTCGCCATACTTTCCGATCTGTTCCATTTTCATATATTCTATCGGCCTGGATTGCAATGTAAATAAAGTAACATAATTTTAAAATTTTAACATTTTAACTTAATTAATTTAATTATAGTATCTAAAGTGAAATAATACCTCGGATTTCTGTGGACTTTCGTCTTCTACGGACAAACTAAGTTCATCTAGTAGTGGATCAGATGTGATTGCTATTGTGAAATTAAAAAAAAAAGGTCACCAGAAATGATTTGTTTTTAAAAAAAAATAATAATAAATTCAAATGAAAGATACAAACATAAAATTTCCTGACTCTTTCGTTTTTTTGCATTCTTCATCAGTTTCGTCACTTTATCTTCTGATAGATTGAATTTTTTCTGAACATCTTTGGTCTAATAAAATGAAATTAATAGTAAAATAAGTTTTTGTTGTGGAATGATTTTCCCATTATTGAGTAATGTTCAACATACCAATTGTTCTTCTTCTTCCTTTAAATCGGATGCACTTTTTGAATAGGCTAATTTACTTTTATTTTTTACTTGGTTTAACTTCCATTCTCCAATTTGTTTTGATTTATTATTAGTGGAAGAATAATTGATACCTCTTTCATGATCGTTATTATTTTCGGAATTAAGATTGAGCATCATTTCGTCTATTCCATTACCTACTGAAATGTTTTCAATAGAATGATTTTCATAATTTGAATTATTAGCAAAGTTCACATCTTTCTTCATCGATTCTTCTCCATATCTAGGGAAATAAGAGCCATCTTCGTGTTCAAAAGGAACGACATCTATATCATCTTTAGGATTTTCTAACGGCAATTGACTCGAAGAATTAATTGATGCTATTGATGGAGTTGTTGGAGTTGAAGGAGCAGGTCTAGATGGTTTTATTGAAACATTTCCAGGTTTCTTCAATGAAATTTCATTATATGAATTAGGATTAGAATTTACACCAACAAATATTGCACTATTCCTATGATTATTTGACTTCCGTGTTATATTATTATTATTATTATTATTATTACTACTATTATTATTATTATTATTATTATTATTATTATTATTATTATTATTATTATTATTATTATTCCCATCCAAACCGGTTGGGTGGTTCGGAAGTCGATTGGTGATAGGTGTATTATTAGTCACAACATTCGCAAGATAATCTATTTCTTGCAAGCAACTAAAATCATTTAAACATATTAAAATAATAATCATAAATTATAAATGAAAAGGTAGGTCAATTGAAATTTTTATTCATACGTTTTAAGTATTTCGCGACTTTTTGTACGATATTTTGGATCACGAGTTGATGATAAATTTTTGTGATGCAAGATAGGTCGTCCTGAAGTTATTGAAGATTTCAAAGAATCTATATCATTTGATTCAGCTGGCATTTATATTTAATTAATAATAATAATAAAGAGATGGTTTATTTAATTTTTGAATGCGAATAACAAGGTTACAAAAGAGCCAAGTAAGAAAACTTACGAAAATTTGCAAATTCGCAACTTACGTCCTTCTTCAGTTGATATGGAAGTTGACTCTTTTGTGAATGATTGTGATTGTGTTGGAAGTTTACCGGCCAAATATTTACTCCTATTATTGATTATTATTATTTATTAATTATTATTATTATTGATTATTATTTATTATTATTATTATTATATATTATTATTATTATTATTATTATTATTATTATTATTATTATTATTATTATTATTATTATTATTATTATTATTATTATTTAATTATATTTCTATTTTTTTTTGTATTACATTCATAAAACAATTGTGGAAAACAATTATTAATTTCTTTTAAATTATTATATAACATACCTCTCTTGCCTTAAAACGAATTCTAACATTTTTACTCGTCTCATTAAATCTATTTTCATGTTTTCGATTCCGCGACGTTCCCCTTCTAATAATGCAATACGAGCCTTTTATATTTTAATATAAAATCGTTATAGTAAATATAACAAACTTCTTTTTGGGTAATCAAATCATATTATTACAATAATTAAAATATAAAATAATGCTATAACTCACCTTCATTTCAGCGCGTTCAATTTCCCACTCATTCCTGTCTCGTTCAAATCGTCTCCATTCTGATTGAAGAAAATGAATTACTCCTGGTAAAGTATGTTCTGGAGTTTGAGATTGTTGTTGGCCATAAGTTTGTGCCATTGCAACTTATCAGTGGCTTTTATAACGTGAGATTATCGTTAACGATTAAATATTTCAAACAATATATCAAAATCTTGATGCTTGGAATAGTAATTAATAAGTGAAGCTGAACACTTAAGGAGAAATAGCTACACTCAATATACTCAATATGAAGCACCAAGACATCAAGATCTTTAATGGATGTCTAATAAAATTATGGCGCGATATTTGTTTATATATGGGGCGTGCTGCAACAAAATGAAGCTAACAGTTTCAAAAAAAAAATTTTATAAATTGTTAAATGTCACATATTTAATAATACTATCTTTGATGTGTTACATTGAAAAGTCTACTTTACCTTTTTAATACTTTTTTTTTTTACTCACAAAAAAAAATTTCAAATTATATTTTTTTAATTTTAATTAATATAATAATAATAATAATAATAATAATAATAATAATAATAATAATAATAATAATAAATAATAATAATAAATAATAATAATAATCAATAATAATAATAATAATAATAAGCAAATCCTATTTTTACAACTTTTTTTTTGAATTTGAATTGGATTATAAAATTATATACAAAGAATTACTTTATTAGTTAAATAATCCAAAATTAACAAACAATACATCAATACAATCTGAAACATTCATTTTTAACAAATCTTATAATAAAACAATTTCAACATGTGTCATGTATAACTTTATTTATTGTAATTAAACACAAGGACTCACTTTAACTACAATAAATGACATATTACAAAAAATTTCATTAATCTATTCCGTTCAATTTTGTAATTAATTATTTATCGCGCGAATTATCACAAAATAAACATTTTAAAATTTTCAATGGTCGAGTCAAAATTGACGACTTACCCGACCCACAAGTCAAGGTCAAGGTTTGGTGTTAGTCATTCTGATTGGTTTCTTGAACCTTATTTTAGATGTTTGAATGTTGTGTAAAAAGCGTGGGTAGTGCGTGGAGTTTTTGTACACTGAATTTCTTCCCGCTCACATTTGTAAAACTAAAATTAAGTTCTTTTTGTTCTTTTTAACCAATATGATTGGGTGACAAAAAAATTTTTGGTTGTAATATGGGCTGTGGATCAAATGACCAGTTGACCAGAATTATAAAGTGGGCGCGGATAACTAAAAATGGCTTGTTATAGTAAACTATAAGTTGAGAAACTGGAATAAACCGGAATTGGTGACAATTGAGAGGGAATTATTTTATCATCCTTGACCCCCCCAAAAATGTCAAAATAGAACAGTTTTGTAAAAAAAGTATATTTGCTTCTTGTCCAAGAAACTCTCCTTCCCTCACTGCATCATTTCTTGGTACAAGTGGGCCACTGGCTGGTCCTGCATCATTATAGGTACCCAGTCATTCGTTTCCCATTCAAAACATCTTTGTTCATTACAATTATTACAATTTTACTCTTGGACTTTTATTTTATTTTCTCGCTTTTTTTTATTCCGTTGTTCACTGTAATTTTTTACTTTTCGAACGGTATTTCTGTAATTAAAAACTTACAAATAATTAAAGCAAAAGGTTCTTCGTGCAAACGAAATACTTTTTAAACTTAATTTAAAGAGCTTTTAAAAAAAATATATAAATCTCTTGTACATTAATAAACAATAAAACAAATCATGTATATGGACGCCGGCGGTGTAGAAGTTCAACATCAACCGTCCAATCAAGACCCTACTAGACAATCCTGGAGGAATAATAGCAGTTCAGGTAGTGACCAAAGTAAACGTAGGGATAATAATAACAACAAATCTAGACCCGTTAATTTAAAATCGATTAACGTGGAACGGGCCCAAAATATGAGTACAGCTTCAAGAACGGGTGTCAATACATCGAATACATCAGGAGTACAGCCCCTTCGAACCCCTAAAACCGCTCAGTTTCCCAAACAAAACCAACAACAATTATATACAATGCCACCGAAGAGTGCTACTTATGCGCAGCAACATATTAATTTATCGAGGTCTCCACCTCCACAGAACGTACAGAACGTGTTTACTCCACAGAATTACAATATATCTAAGAGTCCACCGAATAACATTAATAATAATAATTGTGGTAGTAATAGTAATTTCAACAATAATAATAACGTTGTTTCAGCTGCTCCCAAGCAAACTCAACAAAAATCTGCCAATTCGAGACCCGTTCCAAAACCACTTAATTTATCAAAATCTTCCTCTCAAGTTTCAAATTTGGGGAGACTTCCACAAACAGCCACTTTTCCACCAAAAGTGAATAGAGCCTTAAACCTCCCGAATCCACCTAAAACTGCTACATTTCCATCAAAGTCAGGATTTCCAAAAGATGCTAGGCAGCCTATGAGAACTCCTCAATCTGCCACTATTTCTCAAATGCCATATGCTTTCGTTTATGGTGAACCAGCGTATATTCAAACTTCGGAACAATCCCGCTTTAGGCGCTACAGCAATACACCTGCCCCACTTAGATACATTACAGCAGACTATCGTCAAGTCCAATTGGGTCCGGGTACACCAGTTGTGGTTCTAAGTCATCCTGAGGATTCTGATTCCCAAGGATCTTCTCCGCCAACTCCTGGTTATGGACCACCTGAAGGGTTTACTGGTGCTGAAGTCTATGATCTATACTCCATGCAATATGATGATGAGGCTGAGGAAGGTCAATATATATATTATTACTACGATTATCCACAACAGGATTATTACCCTCAAACTCCTACCGGAACCTCACATCAAGCACGCTCAAGTACAGTTTCATCTACCATGAAGGAAGGGAGACGTAGAAGGTAAATTTAAACAATATTTTTAACAATGTTAAGATTTGAAAGGTTAAAACAGTTAATTAATAAATTTGAATTTGAATTGTTAAAATAGCGTGTTTGGGGGACCAATGAAAGTGCACCCCGATGCAGTTCTTCCAATTCGCCAACCTAAAGGTCCCGATATGGCCAAAAACTTTGCCACTCGTATTCGTCGTAAGGCTGTTAATAAATTATTTGCAGCTGCCGCTGAAAGACGAAGCAAATCGGCCGCCGATAGGAGGAAATCTGCTATGTTCTAGGTTGAATTTTTTAGTATCTAGATAGCTAGTTTGACTCATATAAGCATATAAGTATTATATGTATTGTAAGTTATATATTAAAAAAAAAAAAAAAAAGCGATATATTCGTAGTACTATAGTAGAATTTATAATTATTTTTTTTTGACATTTGTCAAATTTGTTTATTCTCTTTTTTTTTTCTGTAAAGCCTTTTTTATTTTTATTTTTTTACCCTTTTTTGTAAAGGACATTTCGGGAGAAAAAATTCATCATAATATATATATATATGCATATCTATTTTCAAACCCGCATATTTCTGTACTTTCAATTTTTGTTTGACACCCGAGCAACGTTTTCACTAATATACAGTAAATAAGAGCTCACATTGAAAGCGGGTCTAAGGATTCCATTAATGCAAGGATTCATTAGAAGTTCAGGGGTAGTACGAGACAGCGAATGTAAGTATTCCAACACTAATTTTTCACGGAGAGATGATTAAAGTGAAAATAGGTTTTTGTTGATTCGGGAGTTTTCATATTTTTTATTGTTAGTGTGCTCAAAGCTTAGAACTCATTAAATCATTACATATAAAATTAGATCATCAAAAGATGAAAGAAAAATAAAATAATTAAAATGTGTATATATATATATATATATATGATATAGTATAATGATATTCTTAAAATCCCGAGTATTGCTTGATATAAGTTTTTTGACTGAATGTATCTTTTACTTGGTCTCTATTCTTATTATGTACCTAGCATTAGCCTCACCAGCTTCGTTATTGTTCAATTCCTTTTTTTTGACATTTTTTCTTATATTTTTTTTATACATAATAAACAACTTTTTTTTTACATTTATTTTCAATGCTTTAGTTAAAATAAAAAAAATTTTAAGTGACTAATATCAAATTTCATTAAAAAGTTATAGAACATTTCATAAAATATACAGGTTGAATGAAGAAAAACAAACCAAATTTTATTGATAAGTTTTGTAAAAAAAATAGAGCAGAGAATTCTACAAGTCTTGTTAATTGTTTTATTTTCATAACTATAAAATGTTTTATCTTTCCATCAAATTAGTTTGTTAATGGCTTTAATTTTTTATAAAAAAAAATGATGGAATGTAATAAAATGTAAAATGAAATGTATAATCCAACTTTTATATTAATGTAAGTACTTTATTATAATATTCTTAATATTCTGAAAAAAAAAATTGTTGGGAAATTGCAAATAAGTCAATTTTCAAAAAAAAAATATTTAAACTTTTTTAAGATTGAAATGACAAATACTAGATGATTTAACTGTTTAAAAAAAGTAAGTTTTATTAAATTACATTATAGTCTAGATATGGTCTGGTGCAAAAAGATTTAAAAAGATTTGTACTTCACTTAATTATTAATAGATTTTTTTAAAATTAAAATTTTATTTTTTATCTTGATTATAAAATTTATTAAGTTATCAAATACATTATAATATAATTTTTTAATTATTTATAAGTAAATTAAAAAAATTTTATTAATAACTACTTTTTATATATATAATTAACAAAAATTTACTATATGTATCTTACATATATCCCATATAATAAAAAAAATCAAATTGTTAAACTTTGAAACTTGATTTCTTCTCAACTGCTAATTAAATTTTACTAAAATTTAAAATGTATATTTATCATATATATAGCTATACATACACTTGCATAAAATAAACTTACAAAATCATATATACAAAATAGAAATGTTGAAATTTATTTTTTTCAAAAGAATTTTTTTTTTAAAAAAATTTAAAAAGTTTTGTTTAATCAAACTTTATAAAAAAATAACAAAACTTATATAAAAAGACAAATTAAAACATATTTTATATTATATAAAAAAATTATATATTTATTAAAATTTAAAATTTTTATATACAGAAAAAAAATTTTTTTTGAAGTACAAATTTTTTTGTACTGAACCATATCTCAATAATTAACAAAAGATTTTGAATTATTCAAGATGATCTAGAATATACATATCAAAAGTAAAAGTTTTTGACTTAATTTCAATTTTTTCAATTTTAATTACATCTGATTTAATAATTAAAATTTTATTTGACTCAATTTTAATTTTTTCAATTTTTAATCATATTTAATTTAATTTGATAATTTTGATAAAATATATAATTTAAAAAGAAAACTTTGTTTATTCAAATTAGAAAATTCATATTTATAATATTCAAAAATCTTTTATAAAAAATATAAAGGTATTACCAAGTCAAATTAAAATTTGAAAAAAATTCCTATAATAAAATAATATTATAAAAAGTTATATACAAATATAACAATATAAAAAAAATCTTTTATTTGTTCTTGTTTTTAAAATATGATATTATTAAAACTATATAAAACA
Source organism: Diversispora eburnea (assembly GCA_910592015.1). Classification (NCBI taxonomy): domain Eukaryota; kingdom Fungi; phylum Glomeromycota; class Glomeromycetes; order Diversisporales; family Diversisporaceae; genus Diversispora; species Diversispora eburnea. The sequence goes on along the minus strand of CAJVPK010000242.1, from coordinate 6,185 downwards.
AAATTAATAAATTTTCTATTTAACTTTATAGATCAAATACAAAAAAATAAATATTGTTTTTATTTTTCTTTGTCTTCTTCTTCTTTACCTCATTTTATATTTTCACTCTTATTCATTACTAATTTCATCTATATAATCCTTCTTTTATTTATTATCACTTTCCTTTCACTAGTCAAATATAAAAGAATCACTATATCAAATAGTAATTCCTATATTATAGATTAATTAAAAATTAAAAAATTAACTATTCTATTGTATCATATATTACAAATCAGCAAAATCAAAATTCTTTTTCAGTACAGTATATCTTTTGTATTTGACTTCTGTTTTTTTTTCTCCTCCTTTATTTAATTATTAATAATATTACTATATCAGAAAATTTTTAAGGACAAATATATCTGAATATATTTGACTATTCATATATTTATCCATATTAAATATTCAAATTTATTCAAATAAATATATAAATATATTCACATATATTGTATCTGTATTATTTAAATTTATCCAGATACATTTTCAAATATATTTGCATATATCTGTCGATACTACATGTTGGGAGAGTGAGGAAGTAAATACAACAAAGTACTTGAATTTAACCTGATAGTTATCAGGAGGTTTTGGAAGTATAGAAAGATAAATAATACTAAAGTAATTGATATTCTATATTATAGAGTAACAAAAACAAAGAAATCTGAATAAATTGAAGAAGAAACAAAGTGAGGTAATTAAAGGAGAGAGAATGATAGATAAAGAGAAAAGAAATAATAGTAAATTTTAATCTAAAAGAAATAAGAAACAAAATGGAATAGTTTTACTAGAACTTAGTAGGGAATTAAAAGATAGATGAATTCAAAGAATAAAAAAGGTGAATTCTGACTAAGTTACATGACAGATAAATGAAAAATTAAAGATTAATGGTTTATTTTAAAGTTTTAAAACTTTGAATTATACAATCTATATATGTTCTCAAAATTGATTTTGGATTTTTAAGGTATTTCAACTTTTTGAGATTTATGTAGAATCTATTTTATATATAGAAGTAAAAAAAGTATCCAGTTATATATATATTCAATCAAAGAATAAATCTGAATGGTCAAAAAATTTCAAGTTTTAAGTAAAATAATTTTGTCTTCAATGAAAAATTATTTTAATTTTTTTTCTTGAAATTGTAATTTTGGAATTTTAAAATAATTTTGTATGCAAGTATAATACAATCATCAGTTTTTGATTTGAAAAAATTCAGATAAATTCACAAATTTATACAAATATATTCACATATATTTAGATTTTTTTGATTCTCAAATATCTGGAACAAATATATCTAGATATTTTTTTGATTTAGAAAAAATCTGAATAAATTCACAAATTTATATAAATATATTCACATATATTTAAATTTTTTCAATTCTCAAATATATCTGGATATATTTACCCATCAGGAAATTTTTGAAAACAAATATATTCAAATATTTTTTGATTTAAAAAAATTCAGATAAATTTACAAATTTATATGAATATATTTGCATATTGGATTTTTTCGATTCTCAAATAATTGGATTATACATGTTTTCAAAATTGATTTTGGATTTTTGAGATATTTCAACTTTTTGAGATTTATGTAGAATCTATTTTATATATGGAAGTAAAAAAAGTATCCAGTTATGTGTATATTCAATCAAAGTATAAATCTGGGTGGTCAAAAAATTTTGGGTTTTAAATAAAAAAATTTTGTCTTTTATGAAAAACTATTTTGACTTTTTTTTTCGAAATTGCAATTTCGGGACTTCAAAATAATTTTGCATACAAGTATAATACAATTATATATATATTATTTTAATTTAAAATAATTTAGAACAACTTAAAAAGTTTAAAATAGTTTAAAAGATTTAAAACAATTTAAAAAAATTTAAAATAATTTAAGAAGTTTAAGACAATTTAGGAGGTTTAGAATAATTTAGAAGGTTTAGAACAGTTTAGGAGATTTAGGATAGTTTAGAGGTTTAGGATAGTTTAAGAGGTTTGGACAAAAGGTTTAGGATCAAGATAAAATTCCAAAAGGTTTAGGAATTTCAAAATAGGTTTAGCCCCACTCTTTACCTTCACCTCCTAGATACCAAAATTTATTACATTTTAAGTAATAAGATTTAACAGGCAAATTTGCTTGCTCTACAGTTAGCCATATTCGAATTTAAGGTATTTTGTTGTACAAAATTACCTGTCTTACATGTCTTACAAGTTAACCATTGTATTTTGTGTACAAATAATGTTAGTTGTATTGGAAAATCTAAACATTGTACAAAATTAGCAGGCAAATTTGCCTGCGTTAAAATTTTGATCAGATTTGAATATAATGTCATACAAAATAAATTCATAAGTAATTATAATTAGTTAGTTTTACTAAAATTTAGCGAACTTGAATATTTTTATTGTACAAATTTTAAATTAGCAGGCAAATTTTCCTGATCTACAGTTTAAGGAATAGGTTATGGTGTTCAATACCACTGGTGTGAAAAAGACTTTTTGTTATTTGTAATAGTTTAAATAGCTTATTCAGTTATATATTTATTTATATAGTTTATAATTTATAACATAATATATAATATATTTAAATATATAAATGTACATTCATTCATTATATATATGTATATATATCAAATTATAATGTCACCCAAATTATTATTTAATTATTATATTTTTACATTTTTTTCTCTTTCAAAATGTCCAAAAATCAAATCGTAACCATCAAATTCATAAAGTATTTTATCTTTTCGAACGTAACCCCAAAAATTACTTATAGATGATATCAGAAGTTTTTTATCCGTATTTGGGGTATTCGTATTGAAAACCGTTACAGTAAATTTTCTCGGTTCAAAAATGTTAATCACTTGATTAATGAGATTCGGAATTTTTTCATGATTTTCAAAGATATTTGTTTCAAATGAAGCATAAGAACAATCTACCTCTGGTGTGACGTGAATATTAAAATAATTATCTTTAAGTAATCCATTTGAAGAATATCCACAAGGTTCAAATAGATATGAATCAAGTAATGCAGAAGGATATAAGTTGATTAAACCAGTTTCTCTATCAATTCTTGTACCTCCTTTACCTCCTGAATCTTCATCCACAGGTTTACGATAGAATTTTCTAATTGTCGCTGGACTTAATTCGGTCATTAAAATTTCTATGGTTTGATCATCATCGTGATATTTGTGATTATTGCGATTATTGTGACTCTCATCATCATCATCATCATCATCATCATCGTGATTGTTGTGATGATAATATCCAATTTCCGATGAAAAATAATCTGGGGGTGGTGAAGTTAAATATAAACACCAATGGTCGTCATTAACTTTTCCCACTGTGTACGCAGCTCCGTTATCTATGATTAACATAATATATATATATATATATAACAATATATATATATAATAATAATAGATAGATGTATATGCGTATATATATATGTATATATATATAATATAATGTATATATTATATACATAACATTCTCCCAGAATTCAGAAATGAATAATTGAAGAAAAAAAATATATATATGTATATCTATATATATATATTTTTTTTATAAAATCAAAAATGAAAATAAAAAAATAAATAAATAAATTATAAATTTTTTTTCTTACCAAAATGTTGATCCAAATAAGCGACTTCATCTTTCCAATCCTTATGAGGATGTAATTGTCTTTCTGGAAACATGAAACTTTTACGAGAATAAAAAACTCTCCAAATTTTACGACAATTACAATATTGTGAAACAATTTCTAATAAACGGGGTATAGCGGCAAGAAGGGTTGTAGTACCACAAGTTTTTAGAATAAGTTTGTGAGGATATACAAACATTGATGATTCACTATTATAAAAAATTATATTTTTTTTTTATTTTAAATATTTTTATAGAATTTTGGAAGGACGAAAGGGATAAAATTAAAATAAAATTAAATAAAAAATCAAAATCAATATAAGATAACAAATAAATGAAATAAAAAAATTTCGTAAAATTTTATGATTTTAAAATTTTTTCGAAAATTTACGTAAATAAATAAAAGTATAAATAAATTTACCTCAACAAATAAGCATCCATACTATCATTTTCTATAGTGCTAAGTATTTTACATTTAACAATATTTAACATATCTATCCAAATATCTTTTTTAATCAAACGTAAACCAGAATCATTGAAATTATTATTATTATTATTACTATTGATATTATTCGAACGTAAATAGTCCGGCGAAGGTCCAAACCAAATTTCAAGTAATTTTTCGGGTCCTTCAAAACCACAACTAGTCTTATTATTATTGTTATTATTTAACATATTTAACATATTTAATCTAGTGGTAACTGATATAATAAAATAATAAAAAAAAATAAGGGGAATTAAGAAAGAAAGAACGAGAAAGAACCAGAAATATAGGAATAGCAATAAAAAAAAAGGAAAAAAAAGAAGAAAAACAAACTAAAAAAAAAAGGTCAAAAGTGAATGAAGTGATGGGTGGTGCCATACCCAAAAATGCCAAAAAATTTTTAAGATGAGATTTCAAGTAATATTTGTAACACACTAAGTAATTTTAAATTCACGTGTATAAATGTTATATTAAATATTATATGTTTAAATGCGTATAAAATGTGTATAAAAGTGTATAAATGCGTATAACTTTGGCGTCAAAGAGTGAAACTCGGTGAACAGTTTAGCTATTTTTTGGTAGAACTTCGTGGGCTTATAACAATCCCTTTCAAAAGAAAAAAAATCACCATCCGAGAATATTTGTACATTCGTATTACAATATAATACCGAAGTATATAAATCATGTGACTTTATATGTATGTATAATGCGTCAATGCAGTAGCGGTATAAAATTTTATTTTTTTAATAAATTTAAATTGAATAATATGAAAAATCAAATTTTCATCAGAGAGAGAAAGAATTTATTGTTTGCATTTTACTTTGATCTAACAATCAATTTAATCAAATATAATCAAATATAATAAAAGATCTGAAAAGGTAAATAAAGTGATTTATTGCTAACGTTTTTTATCTATTCAATTTGTTTTTATTGTTTTTGTAATGACCTATGACTATATAAGTCACGTAGAGGTCACTTGCCTAATTTCTGAATAACCTAAAATAATAACAATGGAGATAAACACAGTTTATATTACTTTTTATATTCTCTATACTTTTTTTCCTTTTCTGTAAATTATTACTCATACTCCTTATTATTAAATGTAGAATATGCATCATCATGACACGTGTTATAGAAATTGGAAAAACTGGAAAACGGATATTTAAACTCTTCCTCTTTCATTATTTTCATTTTTATTTTTTATTTATTTTCATATATTTATTATTTATTTCATATATATATATATATACACATATTTAATATATAATTTTTGTATTATTTTAATCCTCGACAAAATGACTTCAATGTATACTGTAAGTTTTTTTTTTATTACCAATATACATAATACACATACACATTCTCTCAAATCTACGTGTAATTATATAAATATTATTAAAAATTATTTTATATCCGAGCAAAAGGAATAAAATAATAATAAATAATAAAAAATGTTAAATATACTAATAAATAAAATAATAATTAAAAAAATAATAAAAAGAATAACCAATCAACTTATTTCTCTCTATCAGATCAACTATGCTTTAAGAGCACATAAGAGAGATCCTTTTATTGAGTTCATAAAGGTAATAATAATAATAATAATTCTATAAAGGTAATATGTTTTTTAAATATAAATCTATTTTATTAATAAATTTTATAAAAACTTAGGGAATGCTTATGACACCATTTGTTTTACATGCTAAACCAATACCACATGATCCATTAGAAAAAGAAGATGGATTAATTGAGGAATGTGTAATGGATTCAAATGTAGCAAGATACTGTGATATATTATCAAGTATTGAAGAATTGATTAATGTGTGTATAATTATAATTCATTTCTTCTTGAATTTTATTTATTATAATTATTTATTATAATTATTAATTATTGTCATCATTTATTATTATAATTACTAATTATTGTCATCATTTATTATTATAATTACTAATTATTGTCATCATTTATTATTATTATTATTATTATTATTATTATTATTATTATTATTATTATTATTATTATTATTATTATTATTAT
>CAJVPK010000241.1:0-46057 GCA_910592015.1 Diversispora eburnea | reverse complement strand
ATAATTGTAATTAAAAGAATAGAATGTAATAAGAAAATAATAAAGTGATAAATTGATGATTTTAAATTCAAAAAAAATTGCCCGAGAGGAATCTCTCTTTCTTATCTCTATCTGCCGGTTATTTTATATCTTTTCGCGTTTTTCTCTTACCCCTTTTCGACATGGCAATTAAACACGTTTTTCAAGATGAAGCACAAGGATGAAAAAGATATCGTACGAGGATGAATAATCCGTCATCCTGGATGGTAACACACTCATCCAGGTGTCACTGTCATCCTAACATCATCTCTTGTGACTTCCGTATCCGCTATAATTCTTGTACAGCGTTCCTCGTGATGTTCGTGCCACCACACTATAAAATGTGGAAATATTTCGTATATAAAAATAAACGAAAAAAATGGAGATTTACGAAGATTTGATGTGACAAAATTTTTCAAAATATTACGGCTTATAAAATTTACTGAAACTGGTGTGATTCAAACAATATCGTAATTCAATAATCTGTATATTACTCTTTTTAACTATGACTTTTTTCCGCCCATCTGTTTTCCCATTAGCAAAAATATATTGCTAGGTCGAAGGCTGTTAAACTTTCGCATAAGAGTTCATATAAATTATTCATATGAATTTCTTGTCAGAAAGTTGATATATTAGGTGAATCGTATATCAAAACTTTTCTGATATTTTCAGTCTTGCATTTCACAAATTAAATTTTTTTTTTATATAGGTAATAATGCCAGAGTTATCTTTGGTACAAGTGTTGCTGGTGGAGAAGATAACTTTAAAACTATTATAAACAATTGTCTCACTTTTGTTGATAAATCAATGCTCATCAAAGAGTTTATTGTGAGTTCAGATTCTGTATCGCTTATTCTTCGTCCTAGACGATTTGGCAAGTCAACAAATTTATACATGTTAAATAGCTTCTTTAAAATACCATATTCCCATGAGGATGTTATCCACAAGAAACTTTTCGAAAAATTGAAAATTTCAGCTGAAAAAGAAATTATGTTAAAACATTTTGCAAAATACCCTGTCATTCATTTCTCTCTTAAGGTTTGGTCATTGTTAAATAAAATTTGTAATTAATATAATAAATAAAATTTTTTATTCACAGTATATCACAAATAGGATCTAGATGACATAATATGGAATGAAAGGTGATACGATTAAGAGTACTTATATCTTAAATTTATAGTGAACACCGTTATCTTATCAAAGATTTGTATCAAAGAATTCTTGAAGGAGATCTAACTTATTCTGAATCAGTATTAGTATTTGCCTTGAAAGAATTATCCATATATTTGCGAAATTACTATAAAGAAAGATGTATTGTATTGATTGATGAATATGATTCTCCAATGGAATGTGCTTATAATAATGGATATTACAAAAATGCGAATGAGTTTTTTAAAAAACATGTTTTTATTATTATTGAAGGTGAGATGGGTTTGGCTTTTTATTATAATCTGATCAAAAAATTCATCTCTATTTCTGATTGATTATTAGAGCAATGACGAAAATGTTGCGAAAGCAATGTTAGTTGGTGTATTACGGATTGCAATGTCAGGTTTATCGTCTGAGCTAGAAAATATTACGATTTACCCTTTACATCAAGAAATTCAAGAAGATTCATCTCCTCTTTATATAGATAAGTTTGGATTTACGTCCGATGAGATATAATTATTAATGTCGTTACGTAAAAATTTGCAAATTAATGACGTTCGAAAGTGGTATGACGGCTATATCTCAGGAGGCAATACTCATTTATATAATCCATGGTCTATTGTTCGTCTACTTTCACGTTCTTATTGGGAAGTAGTCAAACATTGAATGGAAGCTCAAGATTCGGCTATCTGGACACTTTTGTACTATGCAGGATACCTTACTATGAATTCTGAGAAATGTCTTGTTATTCAAAATGATGAAATTCGTTCAGAATGACATAACTGGGTGATTAATGTACCATTTTTTACTCAAAGGAAAAACTATCACATCGATGATAGACAAATCTTTTACATGAAAATCTGGAATTAATTAGTGAAGAATTTGAAAAGTAGTTATAGATATATTTTCATTTCATGATATCGGAAGAGAAAATCCAGAAAACGTTTATGCTTTTTGTTTAGGAATGCTTGTTTATGCTTGTGAACGAGGTTATATTGTTCGTTCTAATTGGGAGGCTGGTATGGAGAGATATAATATAAAAATAGAACCAAAACCAGGTGTTAATGAGATAGCTATTATAATTGAATTTAAATTTGTTCATGGTAATAAAAGTTTATATGATATGGCTCGCGAAGGATTGGATCAGATTGAAAAGAAGCAATATCGAGTAGATCTACGAGAAGATATCAAAAATCTTTTGGAAAAAGGAATTGCGTTTGAAGGGAAAAGTAATTGTATGTTAGGGCATTTACTTCATAGAACAAATGAAGGTACATGGAACAAGGTTCAATCAGACTAACTATTAATAAAATTTGGGACGACAATCATATGATAACTTCTAAATCGTTTAAAAAATTTTATTATGTAGGGAAGCAAGAATCTATACAAGATACTATATAATAGTTTTCATCACAAATATATATATATATATATATATATTTGCTTTTTGTTTCTGTATTGACTATTTATAATATTACTAATATTTCCAAGGTGTTTTCTTGTTCTAACATATTACTAAACTCGGATTGATGAATTTCCATTTTACAATAATCAGCAACTCTTTGTTCTCCGTAAGTTTGCAACACACCTAGTAATCCAACCTTCAACTGTTTTGATTGCTGATACGTTACTTTGTTGTATTTCTCCCATTTCAGCTATTTTTTTCCAACTCTGTCATCATATCTTTTGCTGACATCCTATCAGTTTTATTCACATTTCCCACCAAAAAAAAAAAAAAATTTCTAGATAAATTTTAACTACGGCCGTCATTTTTTTTTTCACTTTCTTGTGTTTTCCAAACTTTTGATTACCTTTGAGAGCCCAACCTTTTGGCAATTCGAATGTTATATTTTTAGTTCTAAAATTATACTATAACATTTAAAATTTCAAAATTAATTGTTATATTATTATTTTTTTTTGTTATCACATCTATAAAATGTTTTAAAATATTATTATATCTCTATTATTTAATTCCATAAAAATATCTGAATTTGATTTTTGTATGTTAGAGACTTCAAGACTTGGCTTATGTAATGGTTAGCTGATTAATTTTGTTAAATCATTTGGAGAAGAATTTAACTCTGAACCAAAATATGGCAAAGTTCTAGCTCGAGTATAACCCGAAAAATAAACTTCATACCTATTTAATGAACTTGATTTAATTGTTTAAAGATATTTTTCTTTAACCAAAGTATTAAAAAATCTCTTATGTAAAAGTTCTCATTATAATAAGTATTATACAAGAAATATTATCACAAATATAGTCGATTTAAAAAGAGTTCTATTTGGCAATAACAAGAAATCATTTTGCGTTTTTTAGTAATCTTTTATATTGTAAATCTGATATTTTTTTGATATTATAAACAAGACCCTTTTTTTTATTGTAACGTTCGACAAAAAATGTCCTCTATGGAAATTGAATCTTCTGAGTTAGTAAAAAAAAAAGCATACTTCCTTTCAGACTTGAATATAAAAAGTTACTTATATAAGCATCTTTAAATTAGTGTTATTCGATTAATCTTGCAGTTTTTGAAGGAGAATAATCTTCTTAACAGTTATGCGGCTCTACAGGTTTAAATTTTACTTTAAATTTGAAAAACGTGTTCCTTTTTTTTTTAATTTGGTTTGATTTATTTAGGAAGAATCTACGATCGCATTAAATACAGTAGATTCCATCGAATCCTTCACAAATGAAATAGTTCAAGGACATTGGGATGTTGTACTTCGAACGGTTTCTAATCTAAAAATATCACAGCGAAAATTAATCGATCTCTATGAACAGGTTTTTTTTTTTAATATCTTCTGTTCGTTTTATTAGTTAGTCGATCAAACAATTATTAATTCAATTTTAGATAGTTTTAGAACTTATAGAAATGCGAGAGTTGGGAGCCGCGAGAACTTTATTAAGACAAACCGATCCTATGCAAATTTTGAGAGATAACTATCCGGAACGTTACTTGCACCTTGAACATTTACTTTCGCGGACATGGTTTGATCCTAAAGAGGTTATTTGATATAATTTGATATTAAATTCTATAAATTAATTCTTCAAATTAATTCTTCATAAATTATCAATTTACATCTTATCATTATTATTATTATTATTGATTTAGGCATATCCATCTGGCATAACAAAAGAAAAAAGACGTCAAGCTATTGCTGAAGGTTTTTATTATAATTTTTCATTTCTCTTACTAATAATATCAATATATTTTATAATAATAATAATAATAATAATAATAATAATAATAGTAATATATTTTATAATAAGGTTTATCAAGTGAAGTAACAGTTGTACCTTCATCGAGACTTCTCGCTCTTTTGGGACAAGCGATAAAATGGCAACAACATCAAGGATTATTATCACCTGATTCAGCTTTTGATCTTTTTAGAGGTTCCGCTCCTACCACCAAAGTTGAAGATGATGCGGTACCCTCGAAGTGTTATTCTACCATTAAGGTTTCGATCATTTTTTAATTTTTAATTTTAAAATTTAAAATATTTAATTTTTGATATATAATTTATTATTTATATAAAATTTATAGTTTCCAAAAAAATCACATGTGGAATCAACCGCTTTTTCACCTGATGGACAATGTTTAGCTACTGGTAGTATGGATGGTTTCATTGAAATATGGAATTTTTTGACTGGTAAAATTAGAAAAGATTTCAAATATCAAATGGAGGTTTGTATTAAAAAAATTTTATTATTATTAATTTCAAAAAAAAAATAATAATAATGATATAATTTTATAATTTAATTTTTATAATTTAATTTTATTAATTAATAGGATAATCCAATGTTAATGGAACATCCAGTATTATGTTTAAATTTTAGTAGAGATAGTGAAATGTTGGTTTCAGGTGCTCAAGATGGGAGCATCAAAGTTTGGAAGATTAGTACAGGACATTGTACTCGACGATTTTCCCCGGCACATAGTCAAGGAGTAACTTCTGTATGCTTTAATCGTGATGGTAGTCAAGTATTAAGTTCAAGTTTTGATCATACTGTTAGACTTCATGGATTGAAATCAGGAAAGACATTAAAAGAATTTAGAGGACACACCTCCTTCGTTAATAGTGCAATATTCTCACATGATATGATGAGAGTAATTAGTGCAAGTAGTGATGGAAAAGTAAAGGTATACAATGAAAAAAGGAATTCTTTATTTCTTTTGATTGTGATTAAAGAGGAGTGAAAAAAAAATTTATTTAAAAATTTTTATAACAAATAGATTTGGGATAGCAAATCAACCGATTGTTTACATACAATAAGTCCTCTCGGTGAGCACGCAACTCAAACCATTTCAGGCGGAGCAACTGTTAATTGTGTTATTCAAATGCCCAAAACTACAGATCAATTTATAGTATGCAATAAAAGTCCAACAATTTTTTTGGTGAATTTAAGAGGACAGGTTTGTTTAATTATATATATATATTTATTTATTTATTTATTTATTTATTATTTAATATTTATTATTATTATTATTATTTATATATTATTTAGATAATCAGAACATTTACTTCAGAGAAAAAAACTGGAGGTGATTTTATTACCTGCACGGTTTCACCACAAGGGGATTTTATATATTGTGTAGGAGAAGATTCAATTTTATACTTTTTCGATATTCATAGTGGAAAATCATATTCAAGTCTGAAGGTAATTTTATTTTTTTTTATTTTCTTGTATTGACAAATCATATTTTATTCAAACATTATAAACATTTTTAATTAATGTGAAATTATATTTATAATAAAGTTGTCAGAGGCAGAAGTAATTGGTGTTTCACATCATCCATTTTCGAATATTATGGCGACATATGCAGATGATGGTGTTATTTCTTTATGGAAACCATAAAATATAATAATTAAAAAATTTTAAAAATTTATAAATTATTCTACTAAAAAAAATCATCATATTTTAGTTTATTTATTAATTTATTTATTTTATAATAAATTTTTGATAATATTTAAATTAATTTTGAGAATAAATATTTTTGCTTTATGAATTATTTTGATTCATTGGATCATAAGGACTAAATGCTTGTCTAAAATTTTCCGCATCTTTCTTTTCAAGTTCTTCAGGCAATGTACACTCCCTCCAATTAATACGATTAGATAATCCCAATAATTTACTAAGAGTTTTCCTGAAATAATAAAAATTAAGATGATTTTATTTAATTTTCAATATGAAATAATAATAATAATAATAATAAAACATTTTCATATATTACCTTCCAAATTGTACATCAAATTGTGCTTCTGGATTAATTTCATGAATTAAAGACGTTCCATCGGAAAAATCAACTTTAAAATAATTCACCGGTAATGATGATGTTGTTGATGAAATTGGAAGTAAATTCAAATTCAAATTTTCGGCTTCCTCAACAAATACTTCCCGAATTTTATTAGGATCATGATCCAAAGGAACCGGAACTACTTGCATATGACTATGTTGATTTTTTTTACCAAAGAATGAAACTTCATATAAAACCATTCCTGATCCATGGGCATGAAAAAATTTCTTTAATGCACTTTTATATTTTTCAATTTCTGCCGTCAAATCAACTTGTTCATCAATAGGAATTTCTCGAAATGATGAACAATGAGGAACTGCGACCTGCAAAAATAAATAAAAATGTTTTAACAAAAAAATAAAAAAAAAAAAAATAAATAAATAAATAAAAAAAACAGCAATAAAACAGAATGTAATACTAACCAACAATGCATGTCCACCACCTGGTACAAGAAGTCCATCCGGATTTTGGGTATCTATCAAACTACCTCTAGCCAACTAACAAATTTAATATTATATTAAAAATTCAACTTTTGATATAAAACAAAAAATTCATTATTGTCATTAATAATAATTATAAAAAAAGATTACTGAATAATTACCGATAAATATATTTCCTTGCCAACAGAAATGATTAAACTGTAAAGAAAAAAAGAAAATATCAAAAAAATTTTTAAAATCATCCAAAATAACATAAAAAATAATAATAATAATAATAATAATAATAATAACATAGAAAATAAATAATAAATAATCACGTACTGTTTTACAGTTTTCGGATTAGTAATACAAAACCAACATTGAGAACTTGAATTATTATTTGCATTGTTATTTTTTTTCTTATTCGTTAATGCCGTAGGATTTGGACAATTTTTAGGTGCGTGATCTTTATCTCCACATAATTTGCAAGTATAATTTGGACAATTAATCATAAAATGGGTTCCTTTCGCATTACATTTATTACATACATAATTTGTATGAGGATGTTTTATATTTTGTTTTGATTTATCTTCGGGACATTCATTAATCCAATGTCCTGGTACACTACATTTATTACAAACATAATTTACTGGTGGTGGTCCTTGAACATTTCGTCGACCACGTTTATTTGCTGGTTCATTGATAGATGAAAAAATGAAATCATTTTTCTATAAACATAATATAAATAATAAAATATAATAATTGTTAATTATTTATCTAATTAAGAATAAAACTAATTTCAAATATTTTTACCTCTTCTATTTCTTTATGTCCCCTCTTTTGTCCAGTATTTAATTTGAGATAAGGACATTCTGTCATATTTTGTGGAGGATTCATAAAAGTAGATGGTGATAAATGTATATAAGGTACAAGGTTGAAACCATAATACCACTAAATTAATAATAAAATAAGTAATAAAATAATTAAAATAATTTAAATAATTAATATAAAATAATAAAATAATTTAATTAAATAATAATTAATAAATTAAATAAATAAAATAATTAATAATAAAAAAATTGGAAATTTACCTTTCCCTTAGATTCATTATTTACTTCAGCAAATCCAACAAACCAAGTAGGAAGTCCAAGTTGTAATTGAGTATCATCACTATCACCAATTAAATTAGGTGAAGGTATATTTTGATAAGGTTCTCTTTTAAAAAATATTTTTTCTGATGCAGCGAAATGATATCTTGGTTTAATTTTTGCTGCTAATAATGATACAAATTCTGATCCTCCTATATTTTCAGTAAGAATTTTTGAAAATCTTGTAATTGATTTGGGCCATTCATAAGTAAGAAGAATATCAACTTGAGTAGGTGGATTATTCATCATGGATTCCATTATTCCACTAACAAATACAATTTTAATTCCATGAGTAGTAGTTATACTACCTTGCTGTCCTTTTGATATTTATTTAAAAAAAAAATAAAATAAAATAAAATAAATAAAATTGTTAAATAAATAAATAAATTGTTATAATAAAATTGTTAAAATTTGTTATATAATAAAATATATCTACCAAGGTAAAAAAGATTATGACATAATTCTCCTTGATTACTTTCAACGTGTTTTTTTACAGCTTCAGGTAATTCGTGTTGACCATGCATAAAATATGTCATGATCGGAACTATCAAAAAAAAAAAAATTACGCGTTTTAGGTTTAAGTATAAAATAGATCAAAAAAACTTTTAATAACTTTCGTTTACCACTTAGATCCCCTGACATCAATGAATCTAATTCTTCCGTATTTTCACCAAATAAATCGAGGCATAATAATAAATCAAAGGGTCCAAATTTTTGGTGGTTTTTGGTTACTTCTTCAAAGAAAATTTTGAGTTTTCCATTGGCTGGTCCAGTTGCGAGCCTTTTTTTTAAAAAAAAATATATTTATATATAAGATTAATAAAATTTGAAACAATTAAATTCAGTAATTTAAGAATTAAATGACGACTTACACTTTAAGTGTTGTCATTGTGAAACACGTTTTTACTCTTTGGCAACAGTAGAAATTTTTATAACTTTTTTATGTTTGTTTGGTCACGTGAACGGAATTTCTCTAATTGGCCATAACAGAACAATGCCTAATAGAGATTAGATTAATCTTTAGATTTAGCATTTCATTCTTGAATTAGAGGTCTTGGGAAAAAGAAAGTATCTATGAAAGTATTAATTGTTTGAGAAAATCAACTACCACATATGATAGGCACTTGAGCGCAGAATACATATACATTAATCGACTTATATTACAATCATCAAATTTTCATATTTTTCATATCTTCAAATTGTCTTCACAAGAATAATAAATAGGAATATGAAAATATTAATTTTATTGAAGAAGAATTTAATAAATACTTTAATCAATTTTGCAGAAAGAGATTTCTAATTTCATATTTAAAATAACAGCTTTTTTCATCCTAATTTATTGTTGTAAAAGGGGGGGGGGGGAGTTGATTCAATTGATTTTAAACTTGGTTAAATTATAACTAATTTATTTTCTGTTGACTAAATTCTGGCTCAATAACTAAATTCTGATATAATACCTCTATGTCTTTTTTGTATTCTATTTGTAGAAAAATATAATGTTTGGTATTGGATTACCATAATAATAAAATAATAATAACAAAGATCATTATTTATTATTTATATTTTATGTTTGATTGACTGATACAACTAAAATAATAATAGTTATTTTAATATGTTGTCTTTGGATGGTACAAATATTGATCATTGCAAAACTTGAAATGAAAGCTTTCAAGTAATACTAGCAAAAAAAAATCATTCATTGTCTTCAACTCGAAACTAGAAAATAACTCCCTGTTACACGAATAGATTCAAATCTTAATTCTTTATTGAACAAAGAACAATTCCGTTAAACAAACAAGCTAAGTGCATGCGCACATTTATATTACATGCATATGTTATGTTCTCCAATTGTCCGCAGTACGAGTAGACTGAAAATATACTCTTTTATTATAACATTGCACCAAAATTTATGGCTTCTAAATTCCTGGCTCGTAAGATATAAGTAATAAATGTTCCCTGTTAACTATTATCTTTTTTATCCTACGCACTAATGTAATACTTTTTTCTATCATAAAACCAACTGTCCTGATAATTCTCTTCTAAATCTAAAGAATAAAATTTTTTCTTATCAAAAAATGAGCTTGTGACTTGTGTTCGAAAATAGTTGGTAAAATTCATATAGAACTTCAGGTTGTTGAATCTAAATTACGGTTAAAAAATAAAAGTAAAACGCAATAATCATAATACTTTAAATGGATTATTATTATTATTAAAATAATTGAGCTACAAATTATTTAAGCTGTTGATTATATAACGATCTAAATGATCTAACCTAACCTAATTTACATTAAATTTTTTTCCAAAAAAATAAAATTTTTTTTTCTCTAAAAAAAAAAAAAAAGAAATTATTACTATAATATTAAAGTCGCTTCAATTATTCACATGATCTAATGTTATTAAAAAATAAGGTATAAATAAGATTAAAAGGTCAGTTTTTTTTTTTTTTGAGAAGTTCTAAATATCAAATATTATTAAATATTATTTTGTGTTCTCTATAACAACATGATAACGATTGCAATTAAAGGAGCGGTCATCAATAATATAATATTCTTGTTGATATAAACAGCAATAACACCATCACTTTTAGTAGGTGTGACGGAAGAAGGAGTTTCAGATGATCCAGTGGCTGTTGGAATTGATGAAGAACTCGACGGCTCTGCTTTGGATGTTGATGATGATGTAGGTTTAGCAGACGGAAACGTCATAGTTGCAGATTGACTAGCAGCTAGACTACAAGATCCTGCGACAACTTGCTGTTAATTTTCCAAAGAATACATAATTAATATTAATAGTTAGTATCAATTTGTTATCTAAAATTTTTTTTTTTTTAATTTAAAAATAAAATAATTACCGAATAAGCTTCAGCTTCGGCTACAGTATTAGGATCTTCGGTACATTGTCTAAAACATTCGGAAATGGCTACGATGTTTAGAAATGAATTTCAGTTTTTTTATTCAACTTAAGTTTTTCTTTAGAAACAAATATAGCATAAAACTCATAAAATTCATAAAATTCATGAAATTTTTTCATACCTTTAACTGCATCGCATAAACAAATATAATCAGTTGAAGTACATAAAGCTGAATTGGAACTTCCACGTTGCTTGCATAAACTATAGACAGCTGAGTTTGTACAGTTCGCTCGAACCATAGACACGAAGGTTAGGAGGGCTACCAAAAAGAAAACACATAAGCGAATAGAGTTCATCATTTTGTAATTATTTTTTTTTTGTTTCGTTTAGAAGAAAGTTATGAGTTTTAAATTTTTTTTTGAGTTATTTTCTTTGAGAATTACAAAAGAAGTCTTAATGAAGAAGGTAAGAAAAATTGGATGTTTAAATTATAAAAATTTTATGAATATTCTAACTTTGGATAAATGAATTAATTGAATGGATATAAAAAGAATATGTAAGGGGCGTCGTTAAAAAAAAAACGACTTTATTCCATTTATGCAGACCAATGCATTATATAAATAATGTGCATTACGCTAAACTGTCGTTGATGTAATCAAAATCATTGAAGCTTTAACCAAAGAGATTATTTACTATAATTATATGAGATAATTATTATAAACTTGGTCGAATATAAATACCCATCCAATCGGTACATATTTAGTTCAATAAAATTAGCATTCCAAATATAGAGTTCTCTATTTTTATTTGGGTTTAATTTATTTTGTTCACCTCATTTCTTTGTAGTACATTACACAAAATGTAAACAAGTATTGTTATATTTAAAACACAACATATTTGTGCTATTTGTGTATATTGTAACGCACAAAACATTAAAACAAATTGAATTAGTTAATAAACAATGGTTTCGTTGTTCAAAGCACCATCAGAACTTTTTGTATTATCAATTGAAATAAAATAAAATATTAAAATAAAATATTTAAAATTAACTTCCAAAATCAACAATCGATTGAAATATCCTTTTGAAAAATTCACAGTTAATCAATCTTATTTTTAAAATTCATTTAAAAAATAAAACCTTAAGAATTAATATGTAATGTAAACTAATTGATATATGAGTTTTTTTTTGAACCTTGGCCATGCAGGCAGTTGTTTGAATTTTTTTTTTACTGTCCCATGTCCACATCCGCGCTATCCGTACTTATAAATAAATATATATATGTATATTAAAAACTTCACAATTGTATGCAAAAGTCAATTCTGAATAATGGCTCAAAGTAGGTTTCATTAATAAAATTTCATGTAATTTACGTTTTAAAGAAAGTGATTCCCGTCTAAACACTCGTTCAAAAGCGTTCCTCAACACACTGCATGCAGGCAAGCTTTATTAAAAAACAAATAACTTTATATCCTTAATTAATATATTAAATAGGAAAATATAATCAATATCTATATATCTATTGTCACAATAAAAATGTCAACAGTAAAAAAAAAAATTTCCATTTTGTGAATATTTATACTTACTTACTTTTTCCTATTTGCAAAGATATACCTCCCTTATTGCAAAATAAAGATGATAATACTTGCTAAAGACAATAAGAAATATGATTTAACTAATTAAACCCAGATATTTTCTTTAGCACAATTAGGCACAAAGGTTAAATTCAGATACAAAGGGCTAATGCAGTCATTATAAAATATAATGATAAGATATTAAAAATTTAAAGATAATTAAAATTTATTTTTTACTTCAAATTGATTTTATACAATGGGAAACAATCTTCTACTAAGTCATTTCTAATATCATTCAAAAACTTTCATTTTATGCTTCAAATAAAAGTTTAATAATCAATATTTATTAAGTGTAAAAAAGAATTATATAAATTCAAAATCTGAATTATTATAATTTCATATGAAATTATTTATTCCTTGTTTTGAGGATTTTGGAATTTTGAAAAGTGGAATTTATAATTTATATTTCAAAATTCAAAACTTAAATAATAATTTTGAAAATGTACATATATAATATTGTTGTTTTATCTAAATAACAAATGTTCTTACTTTATTTCTCTTACTTTAAATAAATAAATGACAAAGATATATTTAATCATTTTTCTGATTTATATTTATACTACTTTTTTGATATTATTATAATTTGAATATTTTCTAAAGGACTGTCTTCCCAATATCATTGTCTCTTACTTACTCCTTTTTTTTTAGCTTAGTTTGATGTTGAAATTGATAAAGATTTTTTTTCCTAAATATAAATGATAACGTGGTATAACTATTTATTTTTTAACCATTTATTTATATATATTCAGATATATTTATAATCAAATTTCTTTGGTTTCTTTTGTTTCTTTTTCACCATATTTCTCTCTAGCCCTCTTCCGTTTTTTAGCTTCCCGTTTTTTAATCTTTTCTCTTTTGATTGCAGATTTACTTAAGTGGGCGTTAAAATGATCATCCAATTTTTTAATCATAATCTTTTTCGCTATTAATCGATTTTGTTGTAAAGAACGTGTTTCTTGGCACTTTGAAAAAAAAAGCAAATGAGATAAATATTAATAAATTTAAACAGATAATTTTGATTTTAAATAAAATTATATCTATTTAATACCTGAACTCGAATTCCTGTTGGTATATGCCTTAAATCCACACAATTAGAAGTTGTATTAATTTTCTGTCCACCATGTCCTGATCCTTTAACAAATGTTTCAATCAAATCCTTTTCATCTAATTTAATTTCGATTCTGGTTTTATTTTTCGATTTTTTATTGGAAGCTATCTCTTCATTTGCTTCATTGGGATTTATATTATTAAGTATTGAATTAAAGGAATCGTCTTCCATTTCTTCTGTTTTTGACCCTACCTTATCTTTACTATCTTCACTATCTTTACTATCTTCACTATCTTTACTATCTTTACTATCTTTACTATCTTTACTATCTTTACTATAATTTTTTTCATCGAAAATTGATGGCGTACCATTAGAAAATTTTCTTTTTGATACTTCATTAACAACCGAATTAACTTTATTTAAATTTTTTATTGTAAGAACATTTTCAAAATGGGTAATTGCTTTAAAGTCATAACGAATTGTAGGTATCAGAAAAGTAAATGGTACTTTTCTAATAATTTGCGTTATTATTGACATTATTTTTTTTTTGTAATTTCAAAAATTGCGAATGAAAGTCCTTATGCGAATCACGTAGTACATACTCGTGATTAAGCATAAATTTTACGAAGAGCAAAATTTATACCAAAGATTGAATATAAATTAAAAGATTTATTTTTTTTTTTACATCTATATACTAGCATTATTGACTTGCATCATCAATATTGAAATATTTTCAATTAAGGTGCGAAATCTTCTTCCTCTCGTAATTTTCGGGAATGTCTGTTAACCAAAGTCAGAACACTTGATAAAATTTTGAAACAATAAAATTTTATTAAAAAATCATTAAATGCTAAGAAATAAGAAAAAAAAAACTTGTGACTCTTGACTCTTACTGGTCAATATTTTTATTTCCTGATCGAATATCTAACTTTGTACCGTCGCCTGAAGGTTTTAAAATAATGCAGGTTTTTAACATCTTCCAAAACTATTCTTTATTAAGTTTCTTTTTTGTTTTTTTTTTCTCGCATTACTTACGATAAGTAACACATATTTTAGGTTCTTTGGCTATATCAGAAAGAACCTTGGTATTTATAACTGCATTAGGATTGGCAAGACGTGATTTGTCGGTCATAATTCTTGCAAGGAAAAGTCTGTAAAACTTTGTTACCTTGTGTTCCGAAAGAAATCGTGTTAGATGGAACCAATAAAAATGATAACATACTTCGTTACCTTGCGGATTTAGAAGAATAAGAATACGGAGAAAATCTTATCTCGATTTGGTTTATATACTTTAACATTGTTGTTGTTTAAAGAGAGTGGAGCAATTTTTTAAGTAGAACAGATTATCATAATCTAATGTATTAAATATAAATCACATGACTTAATTACATATTATACATTACTATGTATTCGAAACTTTTCAATTCCATAGCTTCCGCGGAAGTGAAACCTCCAGGAAATCTTTTAATTATGTGGGATGTGGTTGAACATAAATCAGCGGTATGAGTTTATCATAATATCTTGTGTGTATATGTTATAAAAGTTAACAAATTTAAAATTTTTTTGCCATTTCCGACCAATGACTCTAGTCCTATATATATTGGATTTTTTTTTTATGTTATTGCTTGGAAGTTTTATTAATTTCGTGTCGAAAGTAAGAATTTTTATTTTTGTTTTATTTAATTTAATTAATTTAATTATTATTTTTTTTTAATTTAATTTGTTTTTAAAAACTTTAGGTAAAGAGTGTTTCCTAATTCCACAAAAATGACGACGTATATTTTCAATTGTGTAAGTGTGAATAATTGGTTACTCTTAAAATTATACATCTTCAAAAATTCTTTTAATTTTTGATTAATAAAAATAAAATTTATTTAGTTTTGTAAAACTATTCAGTATTAGTACAATATATCTATTATGCTCATAATAATGGTTATGATAAGTTTGCCTTAGAAGATATACATAATTTTGAATTTTGGTATATTTTTATTTTTATTTTATTTTATTTTTATTTATTATATTTTTTTTTTATTTTTTTAAAAAATAATAAAATTCACTTTAATGGTTTTTTTTAGGAAATATTGGTTTATTTTGTAACTATATCAATTGTTACTATTTATCATCTATTCATCTATTCGATAATAAAGTTGCTATATTTATGAATCAACTAGCTGTCATTTAAATGTTAACATTGTTGACTGTGGTGATTTTTGAATTTACCAGAATAAAAAACCACCCAGAAAGATTATCGCCCTATCTTTTTTGATAATGTGTATAATCGTTATACCAGTTCAATGTTAAAGGTTTGTTTAGATAATTATTTCTTTTTTTAAAGAAACAGTTATCATTGTTTAAAGTTTCGTATAAATTTTTAAATTATGTATTTTATACGAAATTTTAAGCAATGATAACATTTAAGAATTTTTTTCTTAATATTTAATTATATACTTATTATTATTGTTATTATATTTAGGTTTACATTTTGGTATTTTAATTTATGGAGAAAAAATTCAACCCCCATTAATGGATTAACAGTTAGTAGTAAAATATTAATCTTGAGATTGTATTTTCAATTTATATCAACATTTTTCTTGTATATTATATTTATATTTATATCATATTCTTATTTTATATATTATTGTACCTATTGTATTTCTATTCTATTAATTCTTCTAATTATTATTATTTCTTCGATATAGTATTTAACATTTATGTAAAATGTAACATTATTATCTTGATAAGTCACGACTTAATAAAAAAAATAAATTCATGTATTCATTAGATTTGAATACTTGACACTCAATTCGAAAGTTTTTCATTTAACATTAAATTTATTGATATAAAAAATGGGATAATATATATAATATAATAATAAAATTTAAAAAAATATTAATAAGAAAGAGAAAAAAGATAGAGAGAGCGGAAAGAGAGATGAGAAGATGAGAGAGCGAGATGAAAGATGAGGGAGATGAGGGATAGAGGATGAGAGAGCGAGATGAGATGAGAAGATGAGAGATCGAGATGAGATGAGAGAGATGAGAGAGATGAGAGAGAGGAGAGAGACGAGAGAGAGAGACAGAGAGAGACGAGAGATAGCGAGGATAGAGAGAGATGAGAGAGAGCGAGATGAGAGATGAGAGATGAGAGAGAGAGATAAAGAGAGATTTGTAGAGGAGGAGATAAAGGGAAGAGAGGAGAGGATGTGAGAGAGAGAAAGAGAAAGAGCGTAATATTAAAAATGATAGTAATAAAAATGATAGTAATGATAAAAATATATTTGATTATTAAAATATTTAAATTCTTCTTTTCCTCTTTACTTCTTCTATAAAAATAATTTTTTTAAGTTAGAAAAATATTTATTAATTTTATTTTAGAAGTAGGTAGAAGTTTATTACTTACCGCCTCGTCTCCTTTTTTTTTCCTCATATTTTGCCCGTTTGCAATTATAGCATTGATAATAGTCAGTGCCATCGTCTTCTTCATCGGTAAGAAATTCAAAAAACGACTCATTATCATCATCATCGTCGTCGTCGTCATTGGGTAGATTAAAAAAACAGCACTTTGCGACATATTTATTCTTAGGTACGAGAATCTCTTCTGGTTCTTCAAAATCCAGAAGGAGATTCTCGTTACCTGTATACTCAAAGGTTATAAGATTTGGGTGGTATGGCACAAGGCCAATACCAAAAGGATCATTAGGATCAATTTCTTGTTGATTCTGTTGATTCTGTTGATTTTGTTGATTTTGTTGATTTTGTTGATTTTTCATTTTTTGATTTTTGATTTTTGATTTTTGATTTTTGATTTTTGATTGAAGGGAAAAGTACCTATATTTATACCTTTCCCCCCCCCCGAAATCAAATATCAAATTCTAAATACTTAATTTTTTTTTTCAAAAAAAAATTTCATCTACAACAATTACAACAATTGTAAATAAAAAAATATATTATTCAACAAAATGAAATGATTTTTTTTTTCATATGATCTGATGTAATTGACATATACAGTTAAAAATATTATTCACAATTGCTGATTACGATTATAACCTTCCAATTTATTCTATTGACCACCTGCTTGTAATATAATAAGATAATGTAATTATTATAATGCAGTTAATTCTTACCTATTTTAAACTGTACAATCAAAATTCACAAGCAGATCGTCATCTTTCATTTGTGAGTCAACAATTGATAATAAGATTGATAATTGACTCAATTTTTCTACATCCGATGTTGATCCCAATGTAAAGATTGATGATGTAATTATTATTCAATGTTGTTACTTCTCTTTAGAAATACTCCTTCTCATTTGTGTTGATAATTATTATCTAGTATTGTTATCTTAATCAATTATCTGACTTACTTAACTCGTTTAAAGACTAGTACACTTATAAACTTGTGGTAGATTACCAATTGTAGTAATAATAATAATAATAATAATAATAATAATAATAATGCATTATAATGCAGTTAATTCTCACCTGCTCGTCATAAATATAAGATTAATGATGATGTGTGAAATTTCAATTTATTCGACTTTCAGCTGCTTGTGATTGTAATATTGATGATGATGTAATTAATTATTATTATTATAATTATTATTATTATTATTATTATTATTATTATTATTATTATTATTGTTATTATTATTGTTATTATGTGCCTATCGAATCTATTATATTCATACTCAATTGAAACTGCTTCCTTGATGTTGATTCCAATGTAAAGATTGATGAGATGTAATTATTTCCCAATATTACTATTTCTCATTAGCGATCCTTATTTGTGTTGATATTATCGAACCAACTTTTTCTTAATTGATTTTAAATTTTTTGAACTCGTTGAACTTGTTTAAAGACTTAATTTCGAAAGGAATTTAAAATAATTGATGTTGTTTCTGAAAGTATTACTTATATACTTTTAGACTACAAAATTGTAGTAATTATAATTGTCGACAAATTGACCACATATCTTATAAAATATATATATATATAAATATAATAAACATTAATAAAAAGAACAATCTTATTGTAAATAAAAATTTTGATAAAGTAAGTTTATTAAAGAGATAAAGAAAATACAATAATATCAATAGTAATAAAAAAAAACAAATTTACACAATATTTTGACTTACATTCATTAAGAATATCGTGAATACAAAATGAAAGTTTATTGAAGATTCTTGAAGAGAAGTAAAGCCTTTTGATTCACAATAATGACACTATAAAATTGTTTCGAATCTTTGAATTCATTACAATTAATTACAACCAATTACATTTTTCACTATCTATCAAAGAATGATAAATTAAGAAATAAATTCTTAATCAAGAAGCTTTGGATTCAACAAGGTAACTTGATAATTTTTTCTGAGACTCCAATTCCTCTCGAAATCTTATATTAATTAATAAATTCTATTATTTCGATTATAGTATATTAGCACTAATAATTAATAAATAAATAATATCTACATTAAATATATAATAAAATGAATATTTAATTCTACTTGATTTTATTATTAATACTTATAATTAATTTGAAACTTTTTCTCTAACTTACTAATAATTTCAAATGTTTGAACAGAGTTTATTCATTCCCAGTTTAATAGTATTTTTCCAACTCTTTGATGAAGTAAACTGAACGGATACGATAACGTAAAACAACTAAGACAACCAAGTGTGCAATAAAGGATCTCTTATTTTCTTCTTTATCAACTTTAATGAAAACATCATTTAAGAATTTCTGAAAAATCGAGACAATTTCAAATACACTACTGAATTTTTATGTGACTGTGTTGTACAATTTTTTTTCCGAACACGATTTTTTTTAATTATGGTAGATGAAAAATCAATCAGAATTGTATAATAACAGTAATACAAATAGTTTAATATATGAAATACATCCATCAGCAATCTACACCAGTAGAGGTTTTAATTTCAAAAATCTTCCAAAGCCTAAGAATCTTAATTAAAATTATAATAAAAATACAAATGAATTAACTACTAGAGATTGTCAAAGTAAGCTTTTACGATATATTTAATTTATAATTTAATTTAAATATCAATTGTATTTTATTTTATAAGTTACCGAAGAGTATTAAATATAATTTTATTATAATGTTAACACCAGGTGAGTTACGAAAATATACACAGGTCAAATACAAAAGAATAAGCAGCACAAATAGGAATTCCGATTTTAGAATATATGGTAAAATAAGACGGTTGATTTTAGCTGGTCTATAATATAGAATTACCATTCGGTACAGCGATTCTTTTGTATTTGACTAGTGATACATATTATAATTATTATAATCAAGGTTATACATATAATCCGTAACATTATTAAATAAATAATTACTTGATTTGCAAGCATCAATGTGACTATACAATCATGCCTTTATCATTATGCCTTCGTTGTTATCTCAATCCCAATTTCGTTTGAAGAGAAAATTTGTATGATTTGGTTATGATTTTTTTTTTTCCAATCATTCATGAGATTATCAAGCTATGCGGTATTTAAACCCCTCTTTCGTATACCGCGACATAATAACTCTCCACCAACCAGACTATCCCGATCTGTTAAAAATTTATGATATTTTTCTCTCTACTGCACCACAATAGAAACGCATTCTCCATTTCTCATATGCTGAAAATGTAATATGTAGATGTTTTTCTACAAAGCGGAAATGATTGGTCAGACAAGAACACCATAACGTGATCCGTGACTTCATACGTGCGTTTGTGCATCTAACTTGTTAATTATGTATCTTTCTCTTAACTCGTTGAAATATCGTGGTAAGATAAACCGTGTCAACGTTCTCTGTATGGTGCTTTATAAAGAAATTTACATTCTCTGTGATGCTTTTTAATTACCTAATCCTTTAGCCTTTTGGGAGAAAACGGATCAACCTTCCCTCAAGAAGTTTTTAGATTTTCGATTTTCAGCTGGCGATATAGAAAAAATGCGTGTTGAGTACACTCTACATAATAATGAACTAAATGTTATTAGCAGATATTACGTTGGCAAATATTAAAATGGAAAAATGCTTTTAAGGCAAGTTAATTATATTACTTTATTGGATTAGGAGCGTGAGTACACCAACTACCCTGTAACCTGTCATGCTTGCAGTGGGAAAGACTATCACGTTTGTTGGTGAGTTTGCTCCACGAACCGCCTTGAGACTCATCGATTCATTAAGTACACCATTCTATCCTGCAACCTGTCATGCATGCAGTGGGAAAGACTGTCATGTTTGTTGGTGAACTATGATTGATGGACTTTGGGATCATGGTGCTCGTTCGTGATGTCTCCAATTCTTTTTATATGTAATAAGAAAAATTTTCAAACGAAGTTTATTAGGCGAAGATACTTAGAACTCTGTTTTATCAACTTATAGGAGAGTAAACGATCATCAACGATAAAATGATTTTGGAAAATTGTCGCCGAAAGGAAAAATATTAAGGCAAAGAAAAAGTTACAAGACGAAGAAGCAAATTTGAAAATTCAGGAATTGCAGGTACTTCACTTATTTTCTTTCCCAATTTAATATAATAAAACCAAACGTTACTATTATCCATTTCCCGTATACAGACGACTCAGCACATTACAATCGCCTCGGTGACGACAGAACAAATCCAAAAATATGCTGAGTCAATTACCATTAGCATTGCAAAGAGATTCCTTAATACTGACAACGAAAATATAGCAAAACGTATTCGAATTCATAAGGTGATAACCATCATTGGATTTATTGTTGCTGGGCTTTAATAATTTTTCATTGCAATATTATCGGGATGACAAAGATGATGATGATAATGATGGTACGGAAGACCATCCTTTTTCCAATGATAATAGTGACAACAAGAACGATAATGATGAGAATTGTGAGAGCGATAGTGATGAGAGTGATAGTAATGAGAACGAAAGTGATAAAAGCGAAAGTAATGAAAGCGAAATTGATGAGAGTGAGAGTGAGAGTGAGAGTGAAGCAATTGTCTTCAAATTGGATGAATTAAAAAAAGCAGTTAAAATTTCAATCAAGAAATGAGGTGCGCATTAAACTGAGCCTTTTTTGAATTCTGTCAATTTTACATAACAGAAAATTTATAATTTATTTTAGTGGATCGTAGGCATAATTAATGTGTCGAGAAAGTTCAAAGAATACCAAATGCAGTTAATAGAAAGTGTAATAGAAAATGTAGTAGAGGGAGTAAAAATATCAAGTACGAAATATTGTAAGTATTTTAAAATATGCAGTTTCATTGTATATTCGTTGAAAATATACGTCAATTTAATCTTTATTCTAGAGCACTTGCATCAATAATTGTGTTGATTAAACCATGCCCATATTCTACTTTTACCCCTGATGAATGGAAACAAGTAATTAATACCAATCCTTATGCTGTCAAAGAATCGGTGTGGGATAATCCCTTTGCATCCTTATTATCTGAAGCATGCAGTAACATTGCAATAGGATTAGATAATAATTTTGTATCAAATGATGAAAGCGATTTGGGTAAAAAAGCTAGTCGAATATTTAATAATCTGTAGGTTGCTATCAAGATCTTTTTGATATTATATGAAAATGATCAATGAAAAACTAAAGACCGGAATAAAATTTTTTAGAAAAGAAGACTTAACATCAGCACAAACAAAAAAAATCACTGAAAATGAGCATCGATTTTATTATTTAGATCCTTTGTTGAGACCATTTTTCTGTGGAGATTCAAAAGATTACAAAGTAAGGTTAGATAAAAGCGTAAAGGGTTCGTTGAAAAGACCAGATTTTAGTTGTAGAATTGATGATATTACAATATTAAATTCAAAAGTAAAGCCATTAGGTTGCACGGACTTACAAAAAATAAAGATTTTGTTAAGGTACATTTATGGTCAAAGAAGTCAATAAATCAGCTGTTAAATGAAGGTGGTCCAAATCAATCGATTATTTTATTAAACATGGGTATGTATTTTTGGTCTTTTTTACTTTCAATATTTTCTGATTTTAATAAAATACGTTTGATAATCCAGGAGATGATATAAACTCATATTTTATGGATTTACAATATGATGGTATATACCGATCATGGCCTTTGCTTGCCACCAAATTAATAACGGAAAAGGAATTATTTCCATTGATGGTATTGACAATTTACCATTTAGATAAGATAGAGGTAAACAGTGTATTTGATTTTTTTATCTTTGCTTTTATATTTTATAGTAAAGTTTTGTTTAGTATTCCAATTATATTTCAGAGGATCACAAGCGAATATTTTAGTAGATCGTGTCATCACACCCTCTCGAGTACATTATTGAAGAACCGGGCTCGATCGAATTTAAGGAGTTGTGTAGGTAATATGAAACGATAATATCATGATGCTATGGGATTTTATTTCTGTTCAAGTTAATTAGGAGAATTTTGCCCGTCGCAAGAAAGTTGTGGGTTTTTTATAACAATTTCAGATATTAATTTCGAGATGAATGGCTCTTGAACTATTATATATGCCTTAAGATTTAATGCCACATGTTATCAAGGCAACATGTATTATTGGTACAAATTTTAACTATTAAAATACTTGATAAACCAAGAGTTAACACCCTTCTGTTTGTAAACAGAAATAAATATCTATTTCCCAATCGCACACGTCTTTCTTGTCGCTCACAGTTATTCCAACCCTACAATTAACCCAATAACCTTTTTCACCCTTTTTTCGAATTGATTATATGCTATGTAAATTTTTTCTTCATTGGTAACTCTTCAAACAATTGCTAGCAACGTATTTAATATAGATGCAATAAATATACAACAGATATTTTCATTGGCATTGACGTGCATTGTTTCCAAATTGAAACTTTAATATTATTTCTTTCACACATTGTTTGAGAGCTTTGTCATTGTCATAAATTTCTTCAAATACTATAGAAAAAAAAAATACAAAAATACTAGTTTTGCCATTATATATTATATATCTGATTAGTAAAAATATGTGATATTTAATTCTTCACCATTACATTATATTTGCGAAGTACTTTTTTAATTCCTCTATAGTTTTATAGGATAAAAAACAGAAATTAATCCTCTTCTGTATTCAATCCTTCCTTCCTCCAGTTATATCTCTATATACTAAAATTACAAACATTTATTATATTTTAAAAACTTAATGTGAATAATTCACACCTTAAATAATATAAAAAATTACTAATATTTCGAAGGCTAAAAAAAGAATATCAGTAACAAATTATTACCAAGACCTTATAAAATTCATCATATAAATGTAAATTGAATACTTCTAAAATGATTTAATCATGAATAAGATCTTGATGTTTTTGAAAACTCTCATATAAATTATTAAAACAGATAGATGCCCCTAAATAATTAAACCTTTATTTTCACACGTATTTCATAAAGCTAGAGAAAAGTGAAGTATTCTATAGTCTTTAATTTGTGGAAGTTTGAAAATTATTCAACCATATGTATTGATCACAAACCTATTGTATTTTGTTAAAATCAACAATTTTTGTAAACTTAAAATAACAGAAATAAAGATATTTTAGAATATTAATATTTATATTCTTATAAATAAAGGAATAAGGTTATTATTATTTTTTTTAATGAAAGATATTGAAACACATGTTTTTTTTGATGAAAGTTATTGAAACACTTATATTTTTAATGAAAGTTATCGAAACATGTACTTTATTAAAGAATGAATGAATATAAAATGACATACCTATTTCTTTACAAAGTCCTCATTCTCATAGTTAGTTTTTCACAGTCACAGTTTTTAGCAGTAGAAAAGAATTTATTTTTTATTGTTATGTTATATAGTATAATTTATTCTATTATCTCTAATTATTTATTATTATAATATTTTTGCTATCAATTATTTTTATTATTCTTTGATATAGTCTTTAACATTTTTGCTAAAATATAATATTATCACAACTCAAGTAGACAATAAAAAAATAAGTTTATGTATTCATTAAATTTGAACACTTGACACTAAATGTGAAAGTTTTTTCATTTAACATTTAAATTTATTGATATAAAAAAATGGGATAATATATATGAAATAGTAATAATATAATAATAAATTTAAAAAATATATATATATATATACAAGAATAGAAATGTAATAATAAATTGATAATAAGAAAGAGAAAGAGAAAGAGAAAAAAAAGAGAGAGAGAGAGAGGAAGAGAGGAGAGAGAGAAGGAGAGAGAAGAGAGAGTGGAAGAGAGAGAGGAAGAGAAAGAGAGGAAGAGAGGGAAGAAGGAAGAGAGAGGATATATGTAGGTAGAGAAATAGGATATATGTAGGTAGAGCAAAAGAGTGTATAATAATCAAAATGATAATAATAGTAAAAATATATTCAATTAAAAAATAATTAATTTCTTCTTTTTTAAGTTAGAAAAATATTTATTAATTTAATTTTAGAAGTAGGTAGAAGTTATAGACTTACCACCTCGTCTCCTTTTTTTCCTCATATTTTGCCCGTTTGCAATTGTAGCACTGATAATAATCAGTTAAATCATCTTCTTCATCAGTAAGAAATTCAAAAAACAACTCGTTGTCATTCATTATCAGTAGGTTAAAAAAAAGCACTTTGCAACGTATTTATTCTTAGATACGAGAACCTCTTCTGGTTCTTCAAACTCCGGAAGGAGATTCTCATTACCTGTATATTCAAAGGTTATGAGATCTGGATGGTATGGCACAAGGCCAATACCGAAAGGGTACTTTGGATCAATTTCTGGTTTATTTGTTGATTTTTCTTTTTTTTTTTTTTTGATTTTTGACTGAAGGGAAAAGTACCCATATTTATATCTTTTTTCTCCCCTTGAAATCAAATATCAAATGCTAAATATTTACTTAATTTTTTTTTTTAAGATTAAAATATTGTACATAGAACAATTGATAAAAATGTAAAATATAATAATTTATTTAAAAAAAAATCCATAATATACAGTCTCAATAGACACAATTGGTGATAGTGAGTCATAAATAAACATTAGGATTTCATCATAAGAATTAGTGCTCAATTATAATTTATATTTTAAAATAAAATAATATATAAATAATAAATTATAATAAAATGTAAAATATATATTTTTTAAAAGAAAATCAAGTTCTCACATGCTTGTAATAGATTTTGATAGTGAGTGCGGTTTCAATAGACACAATTGGTGATTGTGAGTCGAGTCTTAAATAAAGGAAGGAAGAATAATGTAGCAGTTGACGATTGATCAAATACCTTGATGTTTTTGAGGCTTCTCATCTGCTTGCAGATTTGTCATAATAAGATTTGATGTGATTTATATCATTAACAGTATTTTAAATAATATTTATAAAATATATAATAAAATATATAAAATAACAATAATACAATTGGTGATTGTGAGTCATAAATAAGTATATGATTGATGATGATATTAATCATTATTACAGTTAATTCTCATTTGCTGATGTGCTGATGTGCGGAATTTCAATTTATTCTATTCACCTTACTTGCGGATTTTGATAATGTCAGTTGAATGGTGATGTAATTATCATTAATATGCACAATCGAAATCAACAAGTAGATTGCAATCATCAATCCTTGATGTTGATCCCAATGTAAAGATAATTATTTTCTAATTATTTCTCATTAGCGAACCCATTTGTATTGATATTATCAAACCAACTTTTTCTTAATTGGCTTGTTTGACTTGTTGTTTTGAAAGAAACTTCAGAAAATATTATACTGATTTAACGAATTTAGCTAAAGAAAGAATTGACCACACATCTTATAAAATAAAAAATAAAAATAAAAATAGACATTAATAAAACAATAATAAAATTTTTGATAAAAATTAAGTATTTTATTAAAGAGATAAAAAAAAAAAAAGAAATACAATAGTATCAATAGTAAATTAATACAAATAATTCACCACCAATATCGTGAAGACAAAGTGAAAGTAATGCTTGCTTTTGAAAATTCTTGAAGAGAAGTAAAGCCTTTTGATTCGCAATAATGATACTATAAAATTGTTTCAAATCTTTGAATTCATTCCAATTAATTACATTTATTGCTATCTATCTAAGTATGATAAAACTTGATTATTTTTCTGATAGTTTTTCAAATTCCAATTCATTAACACTAATCATTAATTAATAAATGATATCTACATTAAATATATATAATAAAATGCATATTTAATCTTATTTAATTTTATTATTAATACTTATAATTAATTTAAAGTAATTCATAATTTTCTCGAACTTACTAATAATTTCAAATATTTGAACGGAAATATTTTGGTCTAATATAGTTTATTCAATTCCTATTTTTAATGAAGTAGACAACGTAAAACAACTAAGATAACCAAGTGTGCAATAAAGGATTTCTTATTTTCTTATTTATCAACTTCAATAAAATTTAAGAATTCTGAAAAATTTTATAAATAACGAGTTTTTATATGAACCTCCCGTTGTACAATTTTTCGGAATTACACGTGACATGAGACGTTTGACGTCATTTATGTACAGTAGATAAATATGTAATGAACAAAATTTCTTCTATTATAGAATTCAAAAATGGACGAAATCTTCACGAAATTAGCACTTCACACTGTGACCTTAGTAAATATCATCTTTAAAGATTCGTTAATTTCAGGTATCAGAATATAACTTTTTGTTCTATAACCTCCGTAGGTCGGTAAAGCGGCGTTCGCGTATAGCGCTACCTATGCTATGGTAAAATTTTACCTTAGTAGTAGAAAATATTTTCAATTATTTTTTACCTAATTAATCTTTTTTTTTTTTTACTTTTCAGAAACAAGTTACAAACTATATTAAGAATGACGCTAGCAATGTTACAAATGTTGAAATGGCCGAACTTGAGCAGGTTAAAGAGGTAAACGACAATTTTGTTTTTTATAATTTAATATTGCTTAATATGTATTATTAATTTGATTTTTAAGACTTTGGAACATAGTATTCAAATGGTCCAACCAGCTATAGATTTAATTGAAATAATATCAGCACGCGGAAACACGGCATTGGAACCAACTGCCGCGCACACTACAATGTTACGGAAAGAAATCGAGTCATTTGCACATAAGTTTTCCACCAAATCTGAAGATACAACTAACACAAAAAAAGGTTCACTGGATCTTTCTAAAGTTATAAAAGAAATGCAAGGGTTGATACAAAAGATTGAAAAATTTGTGCCTTACCTTAATCTTATTATGACAACTAGTGGAGCAAATCTTGGATGGAGTTTACCCAACTCAGTAAGCCCTTCGCGTTTGCTTCAAGCTTCAAATGCATTATGTGAAACAAATCGAAAATTTATGCAGAATAATGTAAAAGAAATGCGAGTGGGTCCTTTGTATAAATTGAAACTTTATTATATGTTCACAGCTTCAGTTCGACCAAAATCTGTAGTAGACTTTACATGGAAAGAAGAATTTACTAAATGTGATGCTGCTATACATCGCGTTCGCGATATTAGTAACAAAAAGGAATATTTATATGAATTAGTACTTGTAGAAGACCTTAATGATGGTAGATATCACGAGGAATTCGAAAAATCACCTTCTATAAGGGCAAAAATTGGAAAACCAAATCAAAGTATTCCAGGAAAATGTTTTCGGATTCCGGTAGCAGAAATATCGCGTTTATATTATACTTCATCAGGATCTTTGTTGAACATCGAGGAATCAAAGATGCCTGTACTTGTACTTAAAGTTATAAAAGGTCTTTCTAAAGTCAGAGAAGGAAATAAAGATAATGTGGATTTAGAAGAAAATCCCTTTTATCCAATTCCGGATGTTCATGATAAA
This sequence comes from Diversispora eburnea, assembly GCA_910592015.1. Taxonomy (NCBI): domain Eukaryota; kingdom Fungi; phylum Glomeromycota; class Glomeromycetes; order Diversisporales; family Diversisporaceae; genus Diversispora; species Diversispora eburnea. The sequence continues at coordinate 17,676 of CAJVPK010000241.1, read as the reverse complement.
CCGGTAAAAGAGTCCAAAGAACATTTAAATGTAGATTTATATGCTCTTGAGATATTTCAAGAAGCTGAAACTTTTAATAAAGATGACGATAGTAGTGATGATGAAATTGATAGTGACGATGAAATTGATAAAAATAGTGCAATCCACACTCCCAGAAAAATTCCTTTACCTGAAACTCCATCATCAAAGTCCGTTTCTTCAACTCCTTCAAGAAACATTTCTTTCCCTGCAACTCCTCCCAGAAACAAGAATATCTCTACGCCAGTATCACCTTCCCCAAGAAGAATTCCTTTGCCAGTTCGTGATGATGAAGGTTCGGATGCCACTGTGAGTGATGATGGAGATGATAATGATGAGAACCCTTTTAATCCCATTTCAGATACTTATGATAAGCCAAACGATGAAATCACAGAAAATTTGCCAAATATTGAAGGTTCTATTGAATCGGATGATATTTCAGTTATGCATCAATTTAATTTGAAGACTTTGAGCTTACTCGAATATTTATTACGTTTAAGCGCGTTAGAGGTCTGTGAACAAATGAGTCATCTTGAAATAGCTGATGAAAAGATAAATTTATTTCTTAAAGATGATGATTCATCTGGAGGTTCCACTAGTACTGTAACAACCACTGAATCACCTAAACCATCCAAATCCTCAGACAAAGAAGAATTATATGTTAACGCTGTTCCATTGACAAATAAATTTTCGAAATTGAATCTTGAAGATGCCAAATAATTATTGATAATTGATAATAAAACAATAGCTACACGTGATTAAGAAGTGAATTGTATACTAGATTATTGTTATTAGTTTTTCTTATGTAATCGATTTCGATTTTCTTTCTGATTATCTGATTTAATAAATATTTTATAATCGATTATGATTGGATCATTACACTGAATGTGACAAGTTCGCGTCTATTCGAAATATTGAAATGATACAAAATCTTATTGGAATTGTTATTAAAACTGCCACAGCTAAAACCGTTAAAGTTCAAGTAGCTAAACAATTTGAACATCCCAAAGTTCATAAGGTATTGGATTTTTTTTAATATATCTATCTATCTATCTATCTATTGACAAATTTACTTTTTTGACGAAAAAAAAAAAAAAAAAACTCAAAAATGCTGATGGTCGAATAAAAAAAAATATGTAAAAGATAATAACAGAACACAAAAAATACTTGGTTCATGATGAAAATAGCCGATGTTCATTGGGCGATGTGGTTAGAATTCAAGCCTGTAGACGCATGAGCAAGAGGAAAAATTTTGCTGTAGCAGAGATCATTAGGTATTCGGAATTTGTTATTAATCAACCCATTTTTTTTTAATACATAATAATTAATAATGAAAATGATAATAGTTTAGTTTTACACGTATATTATGTTTTTTCATGTTTTCGCGTGTATTTCATTGAGTTTTTTAAATATCAAAATGTACGCTTTAGTAGTGACTGAATAAAATTATATGTTTTAATTTGACAGGCCGGCAAAAACTTGGATTGACCCAGAAACTAAAGAAATCAAAAGATAATTTATTCCAAATAAAAAAATAAATGCTATAAATTAAATTTTTATTTTAAAAAAGAAGCCTTTTTTTTCCATGAATCCGAATTTTTTTTAAAGTACAATACTTTTATAAATGTATAATAATAATAATAATAATAATAATATTTAAGCTTTCTCTGAAATTATGGGCATTCTTTTACTTAATACAAATACTTTATCAGTTTCCTTCAATAAAGTGTGATATTTTGGACATGTATAAATATACTTCACATCTTTTATATTCCCATTAGAAGTTTTTACACTTTTAGTACGATATAACCCTAAGGGTATAGCCTTTTTCTCATTTGACAAGAAGTGAAACAAAGCTCCATATCGATATCCTACAAATGCATGAGGGACTGGAATTTGGAAAAAGTGTGAATGAGAAGGTGCAGGACACGTTGCTCCAGATGGAAGATGTAATGGAGGTGCACTAAAAAGCATTTGATGAATGATGGAAACAAGATGTGGTTGATAAAATGATTGACAAATAATACTGTCCAACATTGATAATGAAAAGCATGTTCCGGCCATAAAAGCTGGAGAATGATGGGCTATAAAATAAAAATTTGAAAATTATTCATCTTTTCTTTTTATTAAAAAAAAAATAAATAAATAAATAATTAATTAATTATATTTGATACTTACGTTTCATGTTTTTATCAATGGACGAAGCATCCTCAGACATAAATTTCATGTTATCCATGTGCACGAACTCCACAAATACGTCAATATCTTCTTTGCACATTGCCTTAATATTTAAAAACACTAACATTGATGATGCGTCTTCAGTTTTTTCTTGATTTCTATTTTATATCAATGTAAATATTTCATATAATATATTAATGTTTATTTTTTTAATTTAATATATTTAATATGGGATAATGATTTAGAATTTATACCTTAGTATTCTGGTAGAATCTGTCAATATTACCTGTTTATAGATTTTAAAATTAATAACTCTGGTTAGATTAAGTTGATTAAGTGAAAATTTGAGATATTACGATTGAAAAATGTACTTACAGCCTGCTTTGCGTATTTAACTCGACCACTCTCTAAACCTTCTCTTGTCATTGGATTTCCTTCGACAAAATAAACATGATCAAATCGGCTCAATATCTTCCATTGACTTCGGGATGGCCTCGCTGGCGATAAAATCACAACGGGAGTTATTTTATCTAAATGTGATTTACGCAGTGGACTAACAAAACAATCCAGGTTACGAGGAAATATTGATGAATAATCACATAAAAGAATATGACCGGTTATTGTTTCTATTATAGAGTAAGAACTTTCAATTTCGTGAATAACGGGGAAGGATGTATTAAAGGAAGTTGTTGAGTGCTCAAAATGGGGATTCTCGTGTGGATGATCTGTGGATAAAGACATAGGTGTTGAAAGTGCACGTTGACGTCTTGCTATAGAAGAGTCAGGTCTATGAGGATATTCATATTGTTGATCATGTGTCGAAACTGATGTTTGGGGTTTTTTCTTAATATCGAAATAAGAACCACCACCACTATTTTTTAATGTATCCCCTGATAATAAAGATTGTCTTTCTGAAAATGTATGTTGCTCATAATTGGAAATGGGATTAGATCTTTGAGAATGATGTAACTCATAAGTTGATATTCCATCAACTAGTTTACCATCTGATGCGATAATAAATCCTATTTCATCACCTTTAACAATATAATCACCCGGATTTATTAATACAATGAAATTTTTGGAATATTCTTCTTCATCAAATTCATTTGAATCGAACACCCAATGATTAGTGTATTCACTAGTTGATCGTTGCTTTGGAATTCCAATTGCAAACAATACAACTCCTAGACTCTCATAAAGACGTTCTAAAATAAATCTACTATTAATATTATTGTTATTATTATTATTGTTATTATTATTATTACCATTTTTAAAAGATAAATTTATTTACCAGACACAACCAAGAAAGTTTCCCCAGGAAAACATTCAGACAATGTAGTCGTGTAAATTGATTGGGAAATTCCAGTAATGTAATCCTCAATAGCTTCAACATCCAACACACTTGAGGAACAACGTTTTTTGGCCTCATTTCTTAATTGCTGTGCAGATTCCGAAGTAAATGAAGTTGTAAGTCCATATAAAAGTGATGAGAATCCTGGAGTCAGGCATGAATGAGCAAGAATTCCCAATTTTAATTCATCAATACAAATTATTTGTTCTGGATCTGTAAAAATAAAGAGATTGGATATAAAGTTTTCACTATAATTCATAGATTTTAGAGAAAAAAAAAAAAAAAAAAAAACTTACTTAAACTTTCGAAGTGAACTTTGTTTTCCGGGAGAATGCACTGAATATAGAATTTGGGACCCACATTAAATTTGCGTAGAGCCTGCAAAAATAATAATAAAATAAAAATAAAAAAAAGCATTTATATAAAATATATATTTATTTTAAAGTCATAAAATATAATAAAATGTAATAAAAAATATAATAATACAATTGCTCGCAGCACATTCTCTGCATCAATAATCTCACTCTGTTGTGTATATTTCTTTGCAAGAATGAAATATGCTGATGCGTTTGCTGCTTTGGATTTTTCTAAATAACGTGCTTCAAGAGAACTTCCTCGAATATATTGTACACGATGAGCAAAAACTGGATCTGACAAAAAAGTTCTCACGCGATCAGTAGGATCCGTAGAATTTAAGATTACCACCTTTTTAATATGAAAGAAAAAGATTATTCTTTTAAAAATGAATTGATAAAAAATTTATTATGATAATAATTATTATATTGAAGATTATCAAACCTTAGTGTTGACAGTAGCGGTACCATGTGCTAAAGAATAAAATTCTTTCAAAAAATGTCTTAACGAAGGTAACTCTATTGTAGGCGCTATTATAATGACATGTGGTTGTTTCGAAATCTTTCGGAATGGCTTGTCATAAACTGATTTAGATCTTATCAAAGAAGTCAATTCTGTTATGGAATACTTAAAGAACCAAAAATACATATCAATTAACAATTCAACCAACAATTCAATACAATATGTAAAATAAGCAATTTATATATATAATAAAAATCTTTTCCTACCGGAATAAATATCAAACCCATAATAAATATCACCATGAGAAGAACCCTTGGAAATGCATTATCGGGTATTATATCACTTAAATAACCAACAGTTCCCAACATAATTGTTGTAAAGAATAAAGCTGATTTCATAAGATAGTTAACAAAAAAAAAATAAATAAATAATACAATATAAACAAGTTTTCATAATAAGAAATATTTGATATAATTAAGAATACCATCTAAAAAAGTAAGATCGTTAGCATCCTATAAAATAAATGAAATATGAAATAAATAAATAAATAAATAATTAATTAATTAAAAAGGAAATAATAATAATAATAATAAATAAATAACTTGCCATGTAGGCATATTCAACACCATATAACAAAGAAGAGCCAGCTAACACCAGAAATAGAATTGATTCCAAAAATATCAACACTCTACTAGTGACCTGTCCAATCTTTATAACGGACTTTTCACTTCTAACCAAACAATCATATACTGAAAAATAACAACGAATAAATCGGAAAGGATAAAAAAAGACAATATAACGGGTTTCGTTAAGCACCGGATCCAAAGCGGTAATTAACACGGGATAAACCGTTAGAACAGTAAGAATCGGTGAAACTCCGGTAAAGAGTGAACGCCAAGATTCAAATTTATAAATATAAAACTTTGGAATATATTCCAAGAGTAACAATATTGCCAATACGGATTCAACGATCACGTTGAATTTCGGCAACGCTACCTTCATGTACGCAGTGTGAGAGATATAAATCACACATAGCATTATATTTAAAAAGGCGTCCACTAATTTCCAAATGCTACCAACTTTAGAGTTATTAAGTTTAACAGCTAGTTGTTCACGCCATGATGGTTGATATAAATTATGATAGCGTGGTTGTTTTAAGGTGCAATTTACGGAAGTAATAGATGTTACAGACGGAGTTCGACTAGAAGAAGAATGCTCAGTGGGAAGAATGAAAGAAACGTGATGTCCTTCAACTGGTTCAGAGGTTGATACCTTTGCCATCTTTTTTCAAAAAAACAGAATATAAACCAATCGAACAAGTTACGCCGCAAATTCGTTCCAATCATTCCACTTTTTGGTGAGTTGTTTTTTTGTCATCTAAATCGCATACCATTTTAAAATTATCTTAGATACAGATCTGATCGGCCAATCAGTGAGTATTTACGGATCTAAAAATATCAATGATAAAAATTGTGTACATTAACAACATGATTTCATGATATAATGAGGTATGTGAATTTGGTTCAATCCTGATTTATCCGAATGGAACAATACTTGAACAAACGTTACTTTAAATGTAAATAACACAAATTTTATTATAGAACCTATTTTGGGCCATTAATTAAGATTATTTCAAAAATGATTTTTAATGCATATATTATTTGTACAATGCATGACCATTACCATACCCCAAAAATTGCCTACGTATAAATCCGAAATTAATTTTTACTTTAAAGAAAAATCCTGAAATAGTTTTTCATAGAAAGACAAAATTATTTTTAATAAATATTTATATATCATAGTTGGTTATGTACTGATGATAAGGATTAGTACTTCACTAATACAATTAATTAGATAACTAATTTGCTACTATTATCAAAGTGTCGATTCAATTATTAATCTACTAATTAAATCAATAATATACTAATTAAGTGCTTGTAATTCATTAGATAGAATAGTGTAATCCTTTGTATAATAATTCAATTATTTCAAGAAGAATTGATTAAAATTTTATAAAATGAGGAGAATTTTTTTTTTTTGATTATAAAAAAATCAACTTTAACAATAATATTAACTTTGTATAAAAATAACAAATAATAAAGTGTATAATCTACAAATAAACAAATTAATTAGTTGAGTATTTTGATGTTAGTTTATTTTATTTTATAATTGCATTATTTGATCATATATTGTTTTTGATTTATTCCTTGTTAATTCATTATTCTTTTATTTTATCTTCTTGTAAACCTCAAATTAGATCTGAATATACTAATGAACATTATTCTTTTATTAATTATTTTACTTATGATATTTGTTTTTCCAATTTATTTTAGAATTTTTTTTTTCAGAAAATTTGAATAAAAAGTTAAATTAAAAAGTTTGTATATCTATAATTTATTACAATAAAGATCTACTTTCATCATAATTATTTTAAGAATTATTTTGCAAAGTAAAATTATTTTCAAATTCATTTGAATTTTCATAACAAACTTTGCAGAGTTGAAAAGAGTTAAACAAAAAATTAAAAGAGAAAAATGTTTTTCTTATATGTTTAAATATTGTGTTACTATAGATTTGTTTTCAATTTGATAAACTATAAAAGATAAAATAATCTAGCTGTTGGCTATATACTTCTGCAGTTACTATGTAACTTGACCATAATCATTTTTTTCATAACAGTAATCAAATATATTTCAGATTTAAAATTGGAGCTAAACAAATAATTTTTAAGATTTAAAATTTTGAATTTGAGCAACATGTATGGTATATAATATGAAAGTTATTTAAAGTAGAATTAAAATTATAAATTTTTGTTTATCACATATTGAATAATTAAAAATTACAAAATTTTTAATACAAATTAGTTTAATTTATTTGCATATTATTCACAATCAACTTGCCTATTTGTATATTATTCAAAAATCAACTCATTTATTTGTGTACTATTTAAAATCTCTCTCTGTTTATTTACATATTATTCATAAATCTTTCTATTTATTTGTACCAAAAATTTTCTTCATTTGACCAGTGTATACAAATTAGCTTAATAAATAAAAAAGGTAAAAAATATGAAAAATACAAAAAAAAAATGTCTAAATATATTTTTATATATAAATAAAAAGTGTTAGGAAGAAAATTTTGTATATAATATATATTTAAACTCTAACCTTTATAATCTGATTTCCATTGTACACCAGGAATTATATAAAAACATTCTATGACACTATATAAATACCATTCTATAGCATTCTACAAATAGTATTAACATTCATATAATATATTAAATACAATATTTTAGAGTGTTCTATGAATGTTTCATTTATATAATGTACTAGAACACACTATTCTAGGATATTTTATAAATGTTTTATTTATATAGTATACTAAAATTGATATTTTTAGTATATTATTTAAACATTTCGTTTATATAACATACTAGAATACTTCTATATAATTCTAGATATAACATTAATTAATTTCAGATAATTATATAATGAACACTACTTTAGACATTCTCTTAATATGTATAAAAAACTTATATATATTTAATAAATTACTAATAGATATTCAATTTGAAATTTTGTCTATAATAATAACACAGGTCAAATATAAAAAATATACCGTATCAAAAAAAAATTCTGATTTTTACTGATTATAATATAAAATGCAATAGAATAGTCAATTGTTATTAATTTTTAACTAATCTATAGTATAGAAATTATTATTTGGTATAGTAATTCTTTTGTATTTGACTAGTGTAAATATCTAAATAATAATTTTGATCTAGAACAATTCAATTAATATATAATTTATTCAAATTATTTTATTATAATAATTATACTTTCAAATATAATTGAATTAATTCTTTTATATTATTACAATTAATTATTTATTGTAAAAAAAATTATTAAATTTTAATTAATACTTTTAGTATTTCTTTTCTTCTATCTAATATTATAATATTCAAACTCCTTTATAATATTTACTTTCTGATTATTTTTTAATAATAACTAATTCTTTTTTTGTAAGTCAAAATCAAGTTTATTTCAATATTTTGTAAAAATTTCAATTTTATAAAATATAAAAATTGAAAAAATAACATGAATATCAAATATATTTAATTAAAATTTATGTCATTTTTAATACCCATTTGATATAAAGTTTTATTTCCATATACAAGTATTTTTTAATCAACTGTACTTCTTCAAAACTTTCTAAACTGATAAGATTTCTAGAGTATAATTACAAATTTGATAAGTACAAATTTAATTCAAACTATATAAATTATAACTAACTAATCTCTGACCTTAATCTTAACTCACGTAATAATTAATTTATATTCAATATCAATATTTTTATTATATTTTACTTAACTGATCAATTTGATTCTACAACTATTCGTAATATTTAAAATATATAGATCTCAATAATAACTAAAAAAATATTTTTTCTATTAATTACAAATTCAAGTTTTGCTATAATATAAAGTTCATTAAAAACATATAATCTGCATTATGGATATAATCTAAATTTAGATATAATGTAAATTTTAAAAAATTATTGAAATATATCACAAATAAAAAATATTTTTTATAATTACTTATCTAAATTTTAAAAGATAATTATTTAAGTCAAAAATAAGTAATATTATATTTACCAATGTATCAGTTTTGACTTCTTTTATATCTTCATCAATACCTAAATTCTTAATAACTTTATATAGATTATTTGAAAATAATTGAATTTTCATATTCAAAATTTTTAAATTTTCAATAAAAAAATTTTGATCTATAAGTTTTTAGTGATTTATATTATTACTATTTTTTTTTCTTTTCTTATTTAGTATGCTTTTGTACCATCATACCTATTTGTCACATCCTGTTACCTTTTATTTGATTTATATAATATCTCTTATCTATTGCATTTTCTTTTTATTTTTTTTTTAATTTAATTATCAATAATTATTATCACTTATTATTACTTACCTTTATATATTGTCGCGTGTCCAGTGCGACAATGTTCTAAAGGATAGAGAATCTTCTCTAACAAAACTAACAAAAGGTTATGTAATTATCATGCTATTTCCGATTGATCCTACTTGACCAATTATAGTAAATTACAAAATTAGAGAAGAGAGTCAACTTAGGAGTAAATTTTTTATTGTGACAGGATTTTTACAACATCAAGTTAGTTTGTAACTTAGCAAGGTGTATATGTAAAAGATTCAAAGTTGATAAATTATATGAAGACTTTATTTTAATATCAACTTTATTAAAATAAATACAAGAAATATAAGAAATGGATAAGATATATAATAATAAATAATAAAAGATAAGTATATAAGAATGATAAAAGAAATAATATTTATTAAAAGAATAAATCAGAGGATTATTAACTAAACAACTAAAGAACTTGAACTTAAACTATTAAACTTAATCTGAAACTGATTGATAAAAACTAAAGCTAAAGAGACCTGTATTTATATCCTTTTGATACACTTTGTGCCACAGACAAACTATACTATTCTTTACTCTAGATTAGTTCTTTATCAAGTAATACAAATAATATTGTCAAAGGTAATTTTATTATCTATCCCCAGGTATCCTACCTGGGTATTTCCCTAGGTATCGTATCTAGATATATACCTGGGTAAATTAATAATGATAATCTTTAAATGTAGCACTTCTTAATTCGTATCACTGATTTACAAAATTAATTATAATTATAAATAATACAAATAAAGAAGATAATAATAGATAAAAGATAAAAATAATAGTTTAGAGTGTCACACTACATAAGTATTTTGGTTTGGAGTAGTTTTTATTAGATAATAATTTAGTTTATATTTTTTATACAAATTACCAAATTGTTTGATTTTTTTTTCTTATTAAAAATTAACTGTTTACGATATTTATTTACATTATATTCTTTTGCTTTATGTATATCTGAATTACAAATGAAACAAAGAGATATTATTATAAGAACCATCCTAATTGTGATTTCCTCCGTTAATTTCATTATATTGTGCTGGTGTTTCTACTATACTTGTACGCAAAATTATTTTGGAACTCCAAAATTACAATTTCAGAGAAAAAAGTCGAAATAGTTTTTCATAGAAGATGAAATTATTTTACTTAAAACCTGAAATTCTTTGACCACCCAGATTTATTCTTTGATTAAAGATACATATAACTAGATACTTTTTTTACTTCCATATATAGAATAGATTTTGCATAAATCTCAAAAAGTCGAAATACCTCAAAAATCTAAAATCAATTTTGGAAACATGTATAGTTTCTGCATTTCTTCTTCTGAATCAAATAAAATAATTACATAATTTTTCCTTTTATATCCTTCTCTAGTTCTTGAATATAAATTATACAATCTTTGATATTTTTAACAATTTATTTGATATTCAATACTGTCATTCCTCTAGATAACTGAGTTAACTTTGCTACCCATTTATCTCTATTATTTAATTCTTCGTAACTAATATCACCTAATGTAATTCTTAAATAATCCATTCTAATTCAAATTGATTATTCTGTTAATAATTTTTTTGTAACTTCCATGTTTTCAAATTTCATGTGACCTAATTGTCACATGTCTTTTGTTGTTAAATGTAATTGTTTCACTTTTCCAAAATGATTAAGATGTAACATTAAATTATTTTTCTTTACATATAGAGGAATATTTCAAATTTTCCATTTGCATAATTTATTATATTTATTAGATAACTGTTCTATTACATCTTGTATATAAATGTGATTTTCAGTATTTTCTAGATTTACTTTTTTTACTTTTTGTACTTCTTCTTCATTCAAAAGATATATTACTATATTTTTAATTTTATTGGTTGTTTCAATTTTTCCAAGAATCACTTTAATTTGATTTTGAAAAAGGAGATTTTTAACCATGAGAATCACTGATCGAAAATTGATAAAACATACACATATCAGGTACCTGATATGTGCATAGTGTGTCCCTAATATCGGGCATATATCAGATACCCGATGAGTGTAGAAAATATTTTTTTACACTTATCGGGCACCTCATATATATATAAAATATTTTCTATACCTATCGGGTACCCGATATATGTCCGATATTAGGAATACACCATGCATATATCGGGTACTCGATATGTATATGTTTTATCAATTTTCGATCAGTGAATTTTTGTAAAAAGTGATTTTTCTTTAATTTTTTCAACTTCAAAAAAGTTTTATACCAGTTTTTTTATGCCAAATTTTAGGAGAGATATTTTTAGGTTTCTTCACAAATACTTTTTTAACTCTATTATTTTTATTCTTTTTACTTTTTACTGTTTTAAATTCTTCCTCAATATATAAGTCATCATTCTCTTTGTCATCTGAAATTTCTTTGTATTTTAGTTCTGTTATAAATGAAACACTTGATCCTGGTTTAACAATATTACTAATATTTATTTCTGATTCTTCTTCAAATGACTCTCTAACAGCTCTTTTTTTACTTGCGTGCATTGGTACCAAAGGTACCTTTATTTCTTCTTCTATATTTATAATTGTATTATTTTCATTTTGTATATTACTAGCTGTAAGAATAAAATTCATATTTTTTTTATTTTCTTGATTGTTGTTATCATTCTGTTAACCAGAAACACTTCTGATATTGTATTTATGTTTTTTCTTATCCATATGAATAAAAAAGATAGTTAAATAACTAAGTTTTATATGTAACTACAGTGAAAAAATGTATTTTCCTACTGTAAAAATATTTGATACAAGTAATTGACAGGAAGAGTTCAAATAAAATCAAAAATGCTAAACAAATAATTTTAAATTTACAGGAGTAAATTTTATTACTATAGAATAATCAACCAAATATGATAACAATTGTAAATATAATACAAACAATGACACCACTTCTTACTATATTTCGTAATATATAAGACAAGAACATCCAAAGAAATATTATAAAAGAATTTTACGAATATTCGAATATACAGAATCAGTCATAGTTAATATTAATGCTAATGTTAATAATACATTTGTTGATACAAATAAATGTGATATTTTAAAAATCAAAATAGCTGAAAAATATATCTAGTACTTACAAATGATTCCTATACTGTAGAAAATCTAGCTATAAATACTCCAGTAACCTTTTTAGCATAGTTTAAAGGAAAATATAATATGAAAACAGTAAGAAGCAAACAGATGGCAAAAAGATTCTTATCCAAGGAACAATTCAATCTAATTAATATGTCTGATATATATAGAGAAACTATAAGACCATATTTAACATATATACTATATGCAAATCTATTATCATATTTTTATGATCATTTGTCTAAAAATATTGAAGTTCGAATAAGAATAAATTCATTTGTAGATATTAATACTTTCTTTAATAGTCTTACTACAATTTGTCATAAATTGAATCAAAAATAAGCTTTTCAGGTTAGACAAAATAAAAATAGTAGTATTATATCACAACCTATAGTTTTACAACCACCAACTCAAGATTTTTAAAAAATATTTTAGAACGAATTAGCAAAACGAGATATAGAAATAAAAAAAATGAAACCTAATTTTGATACAAAAATAAGTTAACAATCTAAAATCCAACACACTTAATTAAAAGATCAACCACCAGTATTATCATCTGGTCGTGAATATAGAAGAGATGAATATTATATAAATAAATTTATAGATGATAATGAAAGAGGATGAAATTTTAATTGAGGTAGTGATCTGAATAATATACTTCCTCTATTACCTAAATATATATGAAATCAAAATACAAAAATAAATAAGATTGAAAAAGGACTTAATAAATATTGAGGTGTTATAAATAAAATTTGAGATATAATAAATTAGCTAGATAATCAGTTTAAAAATTTATTAGTAAATAATTATATAACTAGGGTCAAATTAAATTGAATCAGCTTTGTACTACTTGAACTTATTTTTAGTAATGATAATGAAAGTGAAAATAATGAGGATGATGATATATTTTATGAGAACAAAAAAAAAAACAGATATTACCAATAGCAAGTAAGACATTATAAAACAAACCGTAAACTTATGTAAATCATTAACTAGGCCAGTTTCACAAATCTCAGAATTTAAACTTTTTCTAGAATCAGATGATCAACTATTGAAATTACTATTCTCAGCAATACACAAAAAAATCAGTAATCCATTAACAAAAAATAAATGAATTGAATCACTTGAATATATGGTATATGAGATTAATGATATAATTATTTCAAAAGGAATCATTAATACAGCATCCGAATATAATGTAATGAATAAAGTACTAAACAATGTGTTGGGATAGGATCTTGAGATAGTACCAAAGTTTTTTCTTACACATAATTCCAATCAAATAACAAAATTAATTAGTAGTTATAAAAATGTGCCAATAGTTGTAAAACATAAAAACAGATGAGTTATAGAAATAGTAAATATTGTAATTATTGATAATAGGAAAATTGATTATTTTCTTTGTATAGGAATACCATATATTCAAAAAGTTAAAGAGCTTTTAGATTTAGATAAACATGAGTTTCAGATAACAGTTTGAGAAAAATCTTATGTTATTTTAACTTTTTCTAGACAACTGAAGATATTAATGTGAACTAGTCTTTGAGTAAGGTATCAAGCTGTTGCACTACTATAATACAGGATACCACACAAGATATAAAAACTTCAGAACCATTAGAGGAATGGCATGCTCCTGAGAGTTTTGATCAGTCAAAGTTAAAAAAAATGCATAAGTTGTGAGAGATATGTAAAAGAGATGCATGATGTAACTAAAATTATTCTCAATCTCAATACCTATATTTAACATTATATTGGATTATCTAGTAAAAAATAAAGAGAAGAATAGATAAAGTTTGGAGTCTATATCTCATTGATCTTATACTCCAAATTTGCTAAAGTCCCTCTACTTTCTTTTACTACATATCTAAAATGAACAACTGTTTCTACATCTATTTTTTCTGTTGAGTCCTTTTAAATGACAGGTAAGTTCAATACTCAATTAGATTTAAATCTCTTTGTTCTTTTATTTGATTGTGCTGGCTTTATTAATACACTACATAAAGGGTAAGATTCTATATGAAAAACATTCGTAGTAAAATCAAATATATTAGTATTTTAATTAAAGCCATTATTACAAAACAATAAGATTCCATCTCTATCTTGTAATTGAAGTATAGATTAATTCCAGAGAACTCTATTAGCTTCTTCTCCCCTTCAAATTTGATAAATACATTTTGTTGATATTTTATACTTATCTGTTAAGTCATTTAAAATTTTATATCTTGATTTTATATCATGACATTACATAATATAAGTATAATCAATAGGAGTAAATGGAGATGTATTGCATTTTATACGTACTCTAACCATGGAAATAAACACTTTATTCTTTTTGTTGTTTTAAAAATATAAGATATTTATATCTATCGAAAAATATAAAATATATTAAAAAAATATAATATGTTAAATATACAGATTCAAATTTCATTAAATATGAACATTCTAAAAGACAAAGTCTTTTTTCTTTGAAAGATCTAATACATACATATTTTCTATTTGTTACATATATCTCATATGATATATCAAGCCCAATATATATATATATTCAATTTTACTATTTTTATCAAACTTGTTTGTGTATATAGTGCATTAGTGAAACTAGTATAAAGTGCTAAGATGGAAATTTCTCATATAAGTTATATATATTATCAATTTTTTTATTTCAATTATTATGGATATCAATAAAGAATTGCATTATGGCACTAAAATTATATCAGAGTTAACTGTCTGCAATAAATCATTGCAAGCTAATCAAATAAAACAAAGTAAGAAGTGGGATTAGGAAAGAAAACAGTAGGATCAGGAAAGAAATAAGTGAAGTCAGAAACTAGAAAAAGTTAATACTGAGATCTAAAAATTACATACCTATGATCTGGAACTTATTAATGAAACTAGGTATCTACAGATTAAAAATACTTGTAAAAATATCTCTCTTGCAAAGTCCAAAGTTAAGTATGCTACAAAAATAGAGGAGATTAAATTACTTCAGAATGAGATGAAATTATTGAAAGATAAGTTAGTTTATCTCAAAAAGACTCATCAAAGAAAGGATTTGAAAATGAGTCTCTCAAGTCTAAGATAGTTGAATTAGCCTTGAAAATTAGTAAGCTTGAGTGTTTGAAATCGGAGGATATATCTTAATCTGTAGATTCTTTGGGTCATTGCTCTGTAATAATTGGTAGAGATAATGAAAAAAATATACAAAACAAGAAACAAAGTTCCATATCAAATTCTAGAAATATTTCTGTAGATAGAGATATCAGTCAATATTTTGTACACAGAAAAAATATGGATCAAGAGGTAAAAATTGATACTATTGTGTCAGATTACACTAATGATGAAAGTACTTCTATATCTGAGAATTCAATGATTCAGGACTATGCATCACTACTAAAACTCGATATCGAAATTTCTTCCAAGGTAAGTGATAAAACTAATATTAACGAAACTAATAAAGATAGGGACAAAACTTTTTTCCATAACTCAGAGAGTTGCCCTACAGACCTGCTTTGCAATAATATAATTCAAACTAATAAAATAGAATATGTGACCTCATACCTTACACAACAGGAAAATTTTATCTCCTCTCCAATTAAATCACAACTTCAGATTCCAGTAGGAGGGAAAGAAGTAATCCCTAATATGATGAGCAGTTCATCTCTAATAGCATATATTATATTTGATTTACTAGTAATAGCTTTTATATGGTTTGTAATAAATTGTGCATGGGGATTAGAAAGGAAAAGTGATCAGTTGCATAATATATTGGTTGGAAAATAGAGTATATTTAATAGCGAAACTAGGCTCGAAAAGTTATTTCTTTGAAATAGTGTCACAGATACATATTCACCTTATTATCATTCAACGTGAATTGACACGAAAGTGTTAAATTTTAAATAGATATTTTTTCTAACTAATCAGAAGAGCTAGTATGACTAGAACTTATTAAAAGTTTATCTCAATGAAAACGAATTGATAAAAGATCTTCAGCAGGTCTGTGAATATCAATAATTACATAATGCTTTTTTATTATTTCATAAACTTTTTTTACTAGAGATTCATAATCACCATACATATACGTGTTGCCCAAATCCCAAATCATTTGAGATTTGGGATGCCAAAATTTCAAATTACTAGTATTTGGGATTTGGGATTTGGGATTTCGGCAAAAAATACTTATCATAATTTGGGATTTGGGATTTGGGATTTTGGCATTTGGGATTTTGGCATTTGGATTTTGAATTTGGGTAGTAGGTATAACCATACATATACTTTATATTATCTAATGTTTCAAATTCACGATGTATTAAAATATGAATTAAATTTACTTGAATATTGGGATGTGTTTCAAAGTAATGTTGAGTGATATAGATTATACTAATATTTTCATGCTTTTCAGATCTAAAGAAAGGTATAATTTTTAGTTGAGTTGATAAAGGTTCACCAGCAAGATTATCAAAAACTATAACTGTTTTTTGACCTGTATTTTTGAATTTTGAAATATCTGAAAAGTTCTTTGAAGAAATTAATTTGAAACGCACATCTTCATACTATGGATATCATTTATCTATAGTTATAAATTCATAAAAATTTTGTACCATTCTCCATAGTTCTTCATCCTGATGTTGCGCAACAACAATTAGATCATCACAAGGAATATATCTTTCTCCAAAATTTCCATTACTTTGAATTTTATTTTTTCTAGCAGATAAATATGGAAATATTTTTAAATACTTACTTCCCAGAAGCATATGTACAACCATACTTGTTTTTCCTGATTCACTAGTTTCAGCGAGTAGTAATCTGAATAGAAAACTAGATGAGAAATATAATATTTGACATGACATACGTATTCTTGAAATTATAATAGAATTAGAAAGTAATATAATTATTAAAAACAAACAATTACTAACCACAATACTTAAAAAATTATCTTTAAGTGATGCAATAAAAATAACCAAATCTCATGGAGGAAAATATCTTTCCAAAGAATATATTGAGCAAGTTCACTAACCTGTAATCCAATTTTAGTGCATTATAGCTCATTAGATTTTTCTCATTGAGACGAACATTTTGGTGGTTGTTTCATCAAAATTGAACTTCTGTACGCAAAGTTAATCTTTTATTATCAGATATATATAAGTAGATAAATTCTATTATAATTTTTCACATTATATGAAGCAATTTCACTAACCTGTGATTTATATGCAATCTATAGCTCAT